>JASUUG010000685.1:0-48575 GCA_030449905.1 Luvunga scandens
ATTTTAAATAATATTTTTGACAAAAGTAGTTAAAATATTTCACATTTTTATCATAAGTATTGTTTAACATTAACTTAGCTTCCAAATCATAAAAGTAAACATTTACCAAATATTTTAGAACTGTAGCTTAAAACTACCACTATCTAATTACTGATATCAAAACAGAACCTTGATCTAAGTTAATCCTAATGAATTTCTAATTGTATTCTAAATAAATATGTGATTGTACAAGTGTATTAAGGCCCATTTGGAATTACTTTTAGCAGGCTTAAAAGTGATTTTAAAAATCTAAAAGCTAATTTTAGTGTTTGGTAAAAATAAATCAAAATCAATTTTGTCAAATTCAGGCCTTATACAACTGATTTTGAAAAGTAGGAAATGAGTAGTTTTTAGATTCTGATTTTGAGAATCAATTTTATCATTTAATAAAATTTCATAAGTATCCTTAAAATTATTATCTAAACCAAAATTATCCATATTCAAATTGGAAATAAAATCAATATTTTAATAAATCTTTATTAAATTCATTAATATCAAATTAGTTGGTCAAATTATTATTAAGTTTGTTTCACTATATTATAAATTTAATTAGCAATTGTTTTAGACAAAAAAAAAAAAAAAACAAAGTCAATATATTTTAATTTTTTTTTAGTTAAAATTATTATAATACACAAATAAAATATTGTATGTATGTTTTTATATGTATAGTCCTTATCTTCACATTTATATACGTTGAATCATTTGTTTTTTGAAGCGATTTAATAGTAAAAATTAAATATCCTAACTACTTTTGAAAACTCTCAGTCTTTGTAAAAACAAAATTCACTAAAACAACAGAATTTTTTCATGGTGATTATTTTTTTTATGTACGAGTTAACGACGAATATTTTAAAGTTATAACATTCTAAAATGGCCTTATATTAAAAAATCAGCTTTTTTTTTTTCTAATATTTTAATATAAACTAAAACCATGTTTAATACAATGCAGATATGAATGGGATTTAAATAGTAAAGGCCTTTCCATGAGGGATATTCCTTCGTTATCCTTATCTATATCATCCATAAGTGCCATCCCTCGCTTTCAGTATAATTCTTTACAAAAGAATAAGCAGCGCATATACTGATATCAATATCATTACATATATATAATTATTATTAGGTACAAGCGCTCTCATTTTTTTTTTAGTGCGGGGTGGCGGCTATTGCGATCGATTTATAGAATTAATTTTTAATGCATTATAAACCATGCGATTTAATAGCGTTTTTCACTAATTTATTAAAACCGCACGGCTTAACAACAGATTCACAAGAAAAAAAATGAGGCACGCACTAGAGATGGAATATATATAAGGGTGGATTAGTAGCTCCCTAAAATTACACCAAATTTTATGCCCTTGGATTAATAGCTAATCAATATTTCATATTACATGAATTAATATTTTAGATTTTTAAATACTTCTTTTGGACTAGAAAACCTTCTTCATTTTCTAATGTCAATAAAGATTTCCTTTATCCTTATCTCACTTTTTCTCTCGTCTTTGCACAGATCATATAAATAATAATAATAATAATAATTAATTCTGAAAAAAAAGGAATTAATTGGAGTTTCAGTCACCATCACGGTATTTTGTATAACTTCAAAAGTTAATGGTTAAAAATTAAATTGTAAATGACCACAACAAAAATTTGCAAAAGAAAATTGTTGTTTGCAAACATATATTTTGCAATTTTGTCAACCAATGAACAACAAAACACAAATCTGAACATATATATTCAATATTCATGGACACGAGCAGCAATTAGGAAAAAATTTGTTAATTAAACTATTCCTACTAGTGTATAAATTAGAATATTTTGTTCAAATAATCCAAATACAACCATTAATTTTAATATAATTCAAGTTAATATCAATCATGATTTTTTTTTTATTCTTTTTTTAAAGGTAAAGGGAGGTGTCTAAATTAATTTTTACCCTTCTTACCACCCAAAAGATTGAACCGAGTCTACACGAGTGAGAGGGGTGACAATTAAACTGCCAACCAACTTAACCACACTCTTGAGGGCCAATCATGCTTTGAATCAGAACAACTAAGCTATTCAGAAACTTTTATTCTCTAATATACTATTTTTTTTCAGACCAGATAATGTTGGCGAAATTGGGACAATCAATTTTTTAGTGCAGATATGATATGAGAATTTTAACAAAGCTAACAAATTATTATTGCAAAAATAAGATTTTCAATTTGTATGTAAGTAGGAGAGACGAGACGAGAAAGAAAGCGTAAAAATTTTGAAGAGAGAATAGGGACAAAAGAAAAAAAACTTAGAAATTAATGCATAAAATTAATGTTTTTAGCTCATCAATCACACACACACTTATACATACATACATACATACATACATATATACATACATTCACATTAGAAATATTTCAATTAAGTTATATGGTTTAATAGTGTAATTACGGATGAGCAAATAGCTCAATATGAATCGATCCGACCAGCCTAATCCAAAAAATTTGTGTTTAGATCGATTCGAATGAAGAGCCTAACTCGATTAGGTTGGATCCAATCTAATTGGGTGAGGTCAAAAAATATGAAAAAATCAAAGAACACACCAACAAAAATTACTGATCCGATATATATATATATATATATATATATATATATATATATATATATATATATGAGTTCGATCGGTCTTAATTTGTATAGTTTAATAACATAATACCATTACACTTAGGGGTGGGCTTAATTAGGGATTACATAATTTGGAAGATGATAAGTTTATGATTTCGATGATTTTTCTTTTTACCATAATTCAGAAGATGATGAATTCATAATTTTTGATGATCTATTAATATATATAAATTTTATTTAAACATAGAGAAGTGTGCAAAATCCAAATCAATTTTTAACCACTTGCCAGAAATTATTAAATTAATGCTAAAGGGGACTGATTTTCAGTAAAAATTGCCAACAACATAAATGATGATTGATTTCGTACTTTTATGCTGTTGAATCTTTTGTATGGTAAAACTAGGCTTTGAAGCCATTTGGAACAATAAGAAAGTGAATTATTTTTCTTCCTTTCGCTGTTTTCAAATTCTTCGGATGAATTTGAAGCCATTTTGAACAATAAGAAAGTGAATTGAATTATTATTCTTTTTTCAATTTTTTTTTAAATTCGTCGGAAGAAGCTGATTTTCTTTTCTTTCTTGGTAAAAAATATACTTTGGATATTGACTTCCATTCTGATCTAAATTTTCATTTGAGCATATACATGTTGGTGTTAGCTGTCAATATAATGCAATCAACTTAATATTGATGGTAATGAGTAAACAATTGGATCATACATTCATTATTTTATTTGAAATACACACAGTGCATTATTATTATTTGTCACTCCAAACCCATATTTTTCATGAAGTAATACGACACACCCTAGGGAAAAACATGTAAGAAAAAGTAAAACGAATAGCGTCAATTAGAGCTAAATTATTACATATCAGGATTGTCATCATATCATGCATATTAATTAACATCAATGCGCCTTCCTCTTCTTCTTCTTCTTCATCGAGGGAAAAATGTTCAAAAATACCAAGTAATCCTTCAAATTAGCCACAAAATTAGCATAGAAAGGAAACTGCATGAGTGCTAGAACAATCACCGGAAAGATAGCAGCGGCGTAGAGAGCGGCAGTCCACTTCTGCTGCAAACGAATGATGAGCAGAAGTGAAGCCGAGAAAGTAATCATGCTTGTTAATACCGAGAAGAAAAGCAAAGTGAAGCCAATCGTCAACTTGCCTGGAAGGTCGCTAAGGAAATCAAATAACTCCCGTGGCGACGTGAGAATAGAGAGAAACATCACAACGGATGACAAAGAGAAGGACAACGAGGCAACGTCCATTACAGTAAAAACGTAGAAAAGGGGTGAATTAAGGAAGTTGGGAAACCCTTATCATTGGTACTCCAGGCACCGTGTAGGCAGCAGCAAAGACGACGGTCGCGATGAGGATTGCCAGTGTAGAGCATGACTGAGAGGTGTCTTTGATCCATTCTTGTGCTTTCCTAAGTTGATCTTCATGCGTTACTTCGAAGAGGTCATTTGCAGTCATCTTCTTCTTGTTGTCACGGTGCATGGCATAATGGGGAGGCATTATTTTTTTTACACGCTGCATTTACACACATATGTAATGCACGAGGTCAATCAGAAAATATAATATTAGAGAATGCTTTTTCTAATATAAGCACAATGAATGGATTAAATGTACTTAGGGGACTAAATTAAATATTATGAAAGGGCTTACCTCGAACCATTGTAACTCCTCCTGAAATTGGAGAACAGGACCAGGGCGGGTTCCTTGTTTATAATGTTTCATGTCTGCAACATGGTGCAATATTGTATAGCCTTTATTGTCAATTCTTGCAGCCCATTTGGGCACATACAGTTCCAGTCTCTCCGTGATGAGCTTAAAGATATTATGTTGACGACGCCTTATGGCCACATGCAATATAGTCTGCCCTTTGTCATTCACGTTAGATAATATTGCTTGAGGATGTTGTTGGAGTATCTCCTCCAAAATCTCCGCTATTCCATTGCTAGTTGCAAAGAGTAGTGTCTTACTTATTCCATTGCTATCTGCAAAGAGTAATGTCTTACCCTCTGTTATGGCGTTTTTATGATCATCAACTGCTTTGTTAGTGCAATCTTTTATCCTTAGCACCTCGATCAATTCTTCAGCTGAAAGATCAACAAGATTTTTTCCCGAGATGTCATCTCCTTTGCCAAATCCTAAGGAAATTGTGGAAATTTGGGACTTGTGGAAATTTCTTGTTTCGTTGTTTCAGCCTTTGGGGAATAGAGAAAGGCTTCAACCTTTCTATTTCAACCAGCATTTTGACAAGTGCAACCGCATTTTCATGCATTTTCTTTTTCTTCCAGATTTCCTTAATCCCCGGACATCCTGGTCATGCATGCATCAATATCTCATTAATTTATGAACAAAATTGCGCAAGCAAACTCACCAAATGAATTGCAGTTATTTGACATTTCCCCTGTGCTTCTAATGTGTTTCATATATGTAGAAGTAGTTAATGACATTGTTATTGGTCGCACCTTCAATCACTTGCCTCCAAATACCAGTATATATCTTCCAAATTGACATTCCTGCATTTTGATTAACCTGGTCAGGCAAAATTTAAAATTTATACATTTATGGTGTGAAAAATTAATGCTAACACATCGAAAATGAAACCGTTCGGACTGGAGTTGAAAGTGTGGGGTTTTAAATATAAGGAGAGATGCGGATGCCGTTTAGTTGAGATGGTAAATATTTTTATCTGCAATTTGTAAATACGATCCTTATGATCAGATGTGTACGAGTCCATAGAAACTAGAGAAAAGGGGGACTTCATCTTTCCGCCAACTGGTATTATATACTTTTCCCCTTCATATTTTCAAAATGGCGATGTACCCCGTTGTTAAAAAAAGAATACATTGAAACAACCCATTTACTAGTTTGTCCTTAAAACAACATACTTTTATCCTAGAGATTAATGAATAAAATAAAATATAAATAATTATTTTAATATTAAATTTGTTAAAATATAAAGATTGCTACAAATCTCTGATCAGTCTCCTTTGTCATTATTTTTTCCTGATGTGCTAATGTAAATATGAAAATCAGACTTTCTACTTGATACAGAGATATTTTTCAAAGATTAGGGTAGAGTGGATCAAAGCTCAAATGTTTTAAGGGGAACAAATAGGTTTCTAACAAAAAATACAAAACAAGAGTATGCGATGATAATACCAAAGACTTTTCCGATTAAATTTGCATGCTGTTGTTATTTTTCGTTTGAGAAAACTAACTTTAATATCATTTTATTTATTTATTTCTTTAGTCTCAAAATTAAGACTTCGTTTGGCTTCCAAGCCATATATAGAATGAAAATTTTAGTTACTTATAGAAAATTTATGGGTATTTTATCAAATTCAACACCATTAGATGTCACGTGAAAATTGGAGTATATTTATCAATAAATAATTGTGAAAAATAACCAACTTAAAAGAAAAACTGACAAAGTATTTACAGCTGATTAGTTGTGAAAAAGCTGCTCTTTCACCATTACCTCCCCTCTTCTTTGTGTGGCCGATGCGATTGTCAATCTTATCAGTCTCCAAATCTTCTTTGTAATTGTAGTCGTCATCGAGATACGTTGGAAGACCTGCAATTAGAACTACAATTGAATTTAACTATACATAAACAAAGCATTTCTTTTTTAAATTTATGCGTAAATACAAATTAACTAAAATATTTCTCCTAATTAATTTGCCTACTGTTCCCATTCTAGCCGCATGCGCCCACAACAACTGTACTATATTGGGATCCGTTTGGAGCAACTGCGCTGCCACAGCACAGCTGCTCCTCCCCCTTGAGGAAGATTCTCTTAAAGTAAAGGGGGAGAGCAGCTGCCCCAAACGGCCGCTATATCCCCTTAGAGATTAAATTATATGTGCATACAATTAATATATTAAAACATTAAAAAAAACTAAAGGCGGATAGAGTGTTGGACACCATTGTTTGCGTATATTTTCCATGAAAACGCTGATATTGTGAAAAAATACTGAAAAAAACAACCTTAAATGCAATCAAATTTACATAGTTAATTGCCAATACTCTAACCCCGACCTAATGTTATGTATACTTTATATGTCGGCGTTTAGTCTCTTTCATCGTTTTGGTTTCCAAGTAATTAGTTTATATATCCACGTACGGCAATAGAAAAGATTTGTCCTGCTCTTCATGGGATCCGCACTCTTGAAAGCAGTTGGCATTAGAGCTAATAGTTCAAGACATGTCAAGCCGTTAAGCTTTTCGTACGTGAGGTTGTGGGAAGTTGCTCTTGCACGTTCGTATGCAAGGCTTGAGTCGTGTTTAAGTAACCAAATAGCAGTCTCTGTAGGTATTCAAGCAGATTAATTAATTAGTGAAGAAAATAAGTAACAAAGTTTTAAACTTTAATTTAACTCTTAATCTATATATGATTAAAAATACAAAATGAATGAATGAATGAGAGATTTAATTATTATATATTACCGAAGTTTTGGCCAAGGACAGCCATATGAAGAATATTCTTCTCATCATTTCTACGGAAATGATGACGTAAGTCACCAACTTGCTCAGTCAAGATTTGCAACACTTTAGTTTTCCCAAGTGCAGCAGCTCTGTAAACTGGGGTTTCCCCCAAACTGGTTTTAGCCTCAAGTAGATCTTTGTACGCATCACCAGACTTTCTGGAAAAGTCAACCAAAAGTCTGGCCACTTCAAAATTTTTTATGATGGCCGCTTCGTGAAGACCAGTGTTTCCAAACGCATCTGTTTGCTTCAAGACTCCAAATCTGGTCTCCGGTGTTAGCCTTTCGAGAAATTCCTGGATCAGCTGAGGGTCTTCCATGGCCGCTGCAATGTGAATTGCGGAGTCTCCATTGACTGTCCTGTATCCCAGCAAATCTTCATCACTTTGGTCAGCAAAGTAATCCAAGAAGCCTTGATAGTCTCCCTTCAATGCCATTCCAAAAGGATCTTTCATCACCATCTCCCTCTCTCTCTCTAATTTGTATAATTGTACAAAGATTAATGGTAAAAGCAAGGGCAAGTTTATTATCCTGAACAAATCTCCAATACAAAATGATCAAGCGTACTAGACCAAAATCCACTTGTTAAAAGACTATTGGTTAAATGCAAAAGCCAATCTAATGGCGTCAGCTTTTGGATCAAATGAATGGATGAACTCGCTTTGTCCTTTTCATCAATAAATTCCTTTCATCAATAAATTCCAGAAACAGTTGGGTTGGGGTCTGGCTTTTTATGCTGACAGCTTAGAGCTTTCATCTCAATACAATTAATAATTTTCTTCTTTCCATCACTTCAAATTTTTTTTTTTGTCTAATAACTACACGTAGTTGTATATTTGTATTATTATTATTTTTTTTTATCATAACTCTTGTTAGTCGACTCTAACTTGATACTATATGAAATCTATTTTATCCTAAATGTAGAAAAAAAAATAGATTCTTGTTAGGAAAAGAATCGAGTCCTAATTATTATTGAGACCTGAATTCATGTATCTAAAATTTTTGAACGAATCGGTCGTTAATAGGCTACAAACTCATTAACATTTCTATATGTATAATAAAATTAAGATTTTTCTAAGTTATGTTAGTTATAATTTATAATTCAAATTTCCGGTACTAAAACGTGCTCTTCGATATCCATATAATTACTTCCATTGCCGTCCCTTATATAGAAGTTCTAACGAAGTTGGCATAATCACTTTGCCTGTTTTACTAATAAAGCTCAAGCATTATAAGAATAAAATAAAGTTATAAAGTGACAAAGCGGAAACGATAATAAAAGAACAAAGTTCTGAAAAGAGAATTGATTATTGATGAAAAGTAGTTTACACTGTACCGTATGGTCCCCTTAAATTCATAGAAAGTGAAATTACCAAAAGAGCAAAGTTAAACATAAAATAAAATTGTTATGTTTGAGATAAAAGAGAAAAAGAAAAAGCAAAAGAAAACACATGCAATTAAAAATGAAATTTTCTGTTGATCCAAGAGGCCAATCAGCCCTGAAATGAAATCAGCTTTTGTCGTTCTGTACCTTTGGGAGCGATATGTTATATATGCGAAATCAAACAGTAGTGTCTCAAATTACAGTTGGGAAAGTACAAAGATCACGTTCTACATCATAAAGTTGGTTCATCAATTATGTAGGGAAAAAGGCTAGACTAAGTTACAACTGGAGGAAGGTGCATAGGTCATGTCGTACATCATAAAGTTTCTTAATCAATGGTGTCAGAAAAAAGAATAGAATATATATGTGCAAATGTATAATTTCCACCACTTATTTCTGTCTCAATTGCTTTTTCAGTGAGTGTATATAATAATCACCGTGTTGTAAACGCGATTGTGCTTTGACTAAGACTAAAGCCTTTTGCTATTTTACACGTTGCTTCGGTATTTCTCTTGTCAGCGAGTTGACGCCGATCATTCAAAAATAAATAAAAATGCAAAAAATTTGGAAATTTTAAAACTTATAATTGAATTGGGTCTTATTTTTATAAATGTGTTTTGAAAATAAAGTACACATATAAAATAAAAGTTAATAGTATATTATAAATATAATTTTAGAATAATATCTTTTCAAATTTTTATTGTATGAGTGTATGATAAAATTAACTTAATTTTCAAACCATCGCAGTAATTATTTCCCACATATTTTATTATTGTATTTTAAAAGTTGCCATTGCCCAATCACAATACCAAACAAGATCTTGATCTAAGTTGGTTCCAACAACAACACCAAATTGGGACTTAAGGACTAAATTGACTTAAATTCTATAAGTTAAGTCATTAAGTTTATTTATTTTTTCAACTTATTAAAAATTTTCAATTATTAAGTTATTGCGCCAATTTTTTTAGTTTCTTATTTAATCTAAAAAGTTTGAATGATATTATTAAGAGATATTATTTAAAATATTCCTATCTAACTAATTTATTTTTATCCTAACATAAATAAAACTTACTAATTAGCATTGCTATTCATCTTTATAACTTGTGATAATATAGTATCATATTTTTATTATTTTTATCTTTTTATTTTCTTCAAATTATCGTTATCTATCTTCATAATTTTTTATGGGTATTTTTATATGAAACATCATAAAGTACAATAAAATTTATTAACATATTGTAATTTAGAATATTAAAGGATTGTATTTACTCGAACATGATTCATATTATGATAAAATATTATCATATTTATGTTCATTGAGATTTTATTATTTATTTAACGTTTGAAATTTGTGAGGGTCAAATGTAAAAGTGTTGATTTTTAGATTTTTAAGCTGAAAAAATAATAATTGTCGTTTAGAAATTCTGATTGAAAAAAAATGTTGTTTAGATTCAAGCATCCAACTTTGTTTTGAATTTAATCTAACTTGGGTCTATTCAAATTTCAAATACAAATATAAATGTTCCCTAGGTAAATCTATGATGGTACACGCATATTAGTATTAAAAAAAGAAAAGAAAAATCAGCATTTTTTCTTTTCTTTTCTAAATATTACATGATATAAACTAAGTACGTGCTTGATAGACTGCGAGTGTGAATGGAATTTAAAGCATAAGGCTATTCTTCCCTCGCTATCCTAATCTCATCCATAAGTGCCATCTCTGTGTCTCACTTGTATAATTGATACACAGAACAAGTTGTATGTGCTCTTCAACATCCTTAATTTTAATTGTCTTAATATATATGGGTCGGTTTGATGCATCCCTCTACAAATTCCCTAAACGAAGCTAGCATAATTATAAGAACAAAATAAAGTTAGTCTGTCTGCTCAGGAAAAAGAGTAGAATAAATTATTTAATCTCCCACCAACTTTTGTTTTTCCACAAATATAATAATCACATTTATTCTACAACTTTTGTTTCTATTGCTTAATTTATCCGCCAATATAAAAATCTCCATTTTATTAAAGTAAAGGCGATTGTGCTAATCAATGGGCCTTTGCCCCAATGGGAGAGTCCTTGCACTCTCGAATATTTGAGAGGCTCGAATATTTGGGCAGTACTTCAATGGATAAATATATGGCGGAGAGTGTCCCAGATGCATTGGTAGAGAGTGTCCAGATGCAGAGTTTAATTGTAAATATTAATTGTAACAGTCTCTATATACATAATTCAAAAAAAAAAGGTGATTGTGTTGTACCGAAGCCAAAAGCCTTATGCTATATATTTTACTGACAACTTCAGTTACAGGCCAATCCACGTACTAAGAATAGACAAGACTTATCTGTGCATATCTTCATGCGCCTTGTTCTCTTGAAAGAAGATGCCATTAGAGCTAGTAGTTGAAGGCATGTCAAGCCATCATCCTTCTTGGACGTTGGTTCTTTTGCAAAGCAAGAGTCGTGATTAAGTAACCAAATAGCAGTGTCTTTGTGCGAGATAAGTCAATGAATCAATTTGATGCAAATATGGCAACATGTGCTGCATTAGCTAGCAATGGGTCTACACTCTACACAAAGACCCCTTTAAGGCATATTTTGGATGTTAAAGATTATACTAATAAAGAGTGTGATCACCTTGAACATAACTCAAGCAAGGACTTGATGCATCCCAACGGCTCTTAGAATATCATGTACTAGATTCAGTCATGAGATTGAATCAACGATGGAACCTTTAGTTATGTAAATATCTTTGTAATTATGAGATATATTTTATTCCTTTTTCAAAGCATTATATGACTTGTGTATATGTTGTACAATTTGTTTGAATAGAAACAATCTCAATTTCTTTCTCATATTTACATTTTCCATAGTACGTATGTATTCAAGCAAGACAGAAATGTAATTAATTAATTAAGAAGATAACAACAAATGTTTAAACTCTTGATATATGAATAAATAAATTCATTACTATACATATTTTAGTTTTCTAAAATACAGAATGAGTGAAAAGATTTAATTAATAGTACCGAAGTTCTTGGCAAGGACAGCAATATGAAGAATGGAAATATTGTCCCAACAAATCTTCGGCAGTTAATTGAGCAAAGTAATCCAAGAAGGCTTCACAGTCTCTCTTTAAGGCCATTCGTTATCATCTCAACTGCTATCTATCTCTTACTCACTTGCATAGTTGATACACAGAGCAAGTTGTAAAAACATGTTCTTCGATATCCATAATTTTAAAATTGACCATTTTCTCACTCGAAAAAATTTAGGATATGACATTGTTAAGGATTAATACATGTTGGAATATGATGAGTAGCTGTGATAATGAGTGCAGGTGATATAAGAATGAGGGTGGTTAGCTTTAGGCACCTGATATAATTGAATGCCAGCTGGCATTTTGTAATTAGCTAATGAATTTGATTTGGTTAGATTCGGTTAATATGTTAGAGTTAGTTATAGCTTGTAAACCAGTATAAATAGAAATGTATTAGCTCAATTCTATAATCATCCAATTGATTTTATCTCATTTAATTTTTAAAAAAATTCAAAAATCATCTAGAATCTTCCTTCTCTTTTTCTTTCTTTTTCTCAGAATCCAAATAGCTTGCAAAGTTTCAACATGGTATCAAAGCTTGCAAGCATGACTAATCCAAATAACATAGCTTCTGCCTCTATCTCTATAAACTTCATTAAACCTATCAAACGCGTTAGATCTAACTATCTTGTGTGGAAAGCTCAAGTTAGAGCTTCGATCATTGCTAATGGACTTGAATGATGTTTATTCATGAAACCTGAGTTGTGGGAAATGCTTGCTTAGATTTTCATGTCATAATCAAAGGCAAGATACATGTCTTTGAAGATACAAATTCAGTCTACTAAGAAAGGATCTCTTTCTATGAATGATTATTTTAATAAAATGAAGAAGATAGCTGACAGCTTGGCTATAAGAGGTAATGCACTTCCTCATAATGATCTAATTATGGATCTACTTGCTGGATTAGGTGATAGCTATAAGTCTCTGGTAACAAATATACTCACTAGGTTGGAGAAAGAGCAACTTATTGTTGAAGAAGTTCAATGATGCTTAGTAAACTAGGTCGGAGATGAATAAAGGAAAGCTACATAATGAAATATTGCATGATATGAGTGCTAACTTTGCTAAAAAAGATCAAAAATCTAATAAAATTGGATATGGAAATAAAAAAAAAACAATTCTGGAAATATTAGTGGATATAGTGGAAGCTATGATGGTAACAAGAATTCATTTGGTGATGACTTTGGTCTTGGTAAAGAAATCATTTGTCAAATATGCTTTATTCTTGATCATGGAGTTTATAAGTACAAAAATAGATTCAATGAGAGTTTTGTTCTTAGAAACAGGGCTTTTGGTGGATTTAGACCTAGAAGAGGTCCAAACTATAGAGCTTTTGCTAGTAATGGTAAGAATTTCTTTGGCAAAGGTATTGGTTATCATAATGGTGTTGTTTATCCTAGACACAATGGACCATTTCATGGATATGTTGCATATCAAACTCCATACTTTATTCATCCTCAAAGAGTGCCAAAGTTTTAGGGAATCAATAGCAAATATAATATTGGTGGTTTTTCTAGCCCAACAACAACTAATTTATTTGTAGGAAATGTTATTACTCTTAATAACTCTTCTACTCCTTTGGCAAACTATAGTTTAGTTGCTAATTCAGCTTGATATCTTGACTCTGGTGCAACCGATCATGTAACAAAAGATGCAGGTATCTTTGCTTATTACTCACCTTATTTTGTTACTAAAAAGCTACATATTGGCAATGGTTTGGGACTATCAATTCAAAACATTGGAAATGTTGTAATTCAAACTTAAACTGCATCACCTATTTATTTGCAAAAAATTTTACATGTACCAACCATTACCAAAAACCTTCTAAGTATTTCAAATCTACTTACAGACAAAAATGCCTTTATTGAATTCTATGACACGATTTGTTTTGTCAAGGCTAAAAGAACAGAGATCATATTGTTTAAGGGGATTGCTAAAGGAGAACTATATCAAGTTGAAAACCTATTTGCAGCCTATGATGATTCAAAGTTCCTTTCTCGTGTGTCAAATTTGTCTATTTCAATTTCAATTTCAAATATAAGTCTAGAGTATATGTTCGCTCATCTCAATTTCTCAACAAACTTATCTTCTTCTCCTATGTATGTAAACAACTCTTAGTTTAATAAAACAACATGTATGGCACTTGTTACTTTAAATCATAAATCAGTTGATTACAATCTTTTGAAAAAAAAAATGGGACACCATATTGTTCATGCATTAAAACAAGTCATGAAATGCTTGAGTTCTACTCTTAACATTGATAAAACCGTAGCACCTAAATTTTGTAATGCGTTTTAATTTGGAAAGTGTCATATGCAACATTTTCCATCTATAAAAACATCAACAATTCAGCCTCTTGAACTCCTTCATGCTGGTCTCTAAAGACCAGCACCAATGTCTTCTTCTCAAGGCTATCATTGCTACTTATTTATCGTAGATGACTAGACTAGGTTTACATGGATTTTCCCTTTAACAGCCAAATCAAACACATTGACAATATTCATGAGCTTTAAGACAATGATTGAAAACAATTTTAATACAAAAATAAAGTGTCTTTAAATTGATTAGGGGGGTAAGTTTAGGTAATTTATCCCCTATCTTTTTGAACAAAGTATCCAACTCAAATATCTTTGTCCTTATATCCATCATTAAAATGGAAAAATAGAAAGAAAACATAGACACATTGTTGAAACTAATTTAACCCATTTAGCTTAAGCCCATCTTCTTCTGAAAATTTGGTGGAATGCTTTTCATACAACCACTTATTTTATTAATAGACTTCCTACACTTGTCTTAAATAATAAGTCTTCTTTTAAGGCACTCTTTTATAAACTTCCAAATTATATAATAATGAGAGTCTTTGGTGGTTATTGTTATCCTTATCTTAAACCCTATAGTTGTGCAAATTTTATTGAACTCGCAAGCGCACGAATCCATTGTAGAATAGATCAACGGTGACGAGTGTCGATTCCACGAGGAGGTGGATTTTAATTGCATGTAGAATTAATTTTCTGAGTTGGTGGTTGGATTTATAATGAAATATGACGTAGGCTATCTATTAATTTAAATTAAAGTGATGGGAATAAACTATTAAACTGAAATGCTTGGATTTAGGATGCATCTTCAACACGCACCACTCCGTTAACATTCATTATTAGTACCAATTAAGTCATGAAGGAGATTTTCCACTCCTCAAGAACCACACTCTAATAGATATGGTCTTTAAGTCTTCCGTCTTAAATAGTAATAACCTTGCCTAGGGAGGCGGTTACACCAGCCGATATCTAAACAAGATTATTACTATCTGTCTACGAAAAGTCAAAACATCCACATAAATTAAAAGGCAAGAAAAAGTAAATTTACCAAATTAAGCCCATGGAGCATGTTGAGACTTTACCTTCAACCCAAGCTTGAAAGAAAATTAGTTACTCATAATTTAACTAGGGGTAAAATAGAAATTTTATTAAAATATATAGAAAATACAAGATGGAGATGAAATTACAAAAAATGGAGATAAAAAATGGATTCAGAGGTGTCAAATTAGAGGGGAAGCCCCTTTTTTATAGATACAATGAGTAAATCATGACCATCGGTTTAAAACAATTTGGTCGCTGAGGATTGCGCCACGTGGCAACTTCTTATTGGATGGAACACATCTTCAGAGTTGTTATTCTGTGTATATGCATGTACCGTACGCATGTTTTTTCGGTCCACTAATATACTGCCACGTCACCGGTCAACACCACATCAGCATTTTAGTCCAATAGGATCGTGACACGTCATCAGTCAACCACATCATTAGTCAATGCCACATAAGCAGTCAATACCACATCATTCGTCCAATCAAATGTTGCCACGTCATTGTTAAATGCCACGTCATCGTATAGTATAGGTGAACAGTGCCATGAACAATGTCATAAACAGTGCCGTATATGTGAATAGTACCGTATACGTAAACAATACCATTTATCTTTTTATGTTCCTCCTAAGGTTTTCGACTGTCATGAGTTCAAAATTACCGTCCGTTTTTCTATCTGATCTCTCATTCATTGTGAAATGATCATGATGTCTCCTAAAATACATAAAATAATTAATTAAAATAAAACATATATAATTAAATCACAAGGGACTTAAAGACATAAAAGTAAGAATTTTAATGAGACTTGAAGCGTAAAATGATGATTTCCTCCATTATAAATACACAAAGGAATATTAGTAAAACTTGAAGCATAAAATGATGATTTTCTTCATTATAAATACACACTTTCTAACACTTAACAATAGTCATCATAAATTTGCATACAAAAGTGAAAGGTTTCTTGGTTATAGTTCACAGCACAAAGGTTACTTGTGTCGTTATTTGTCACGAAAAGTTTACATAAGTAATCACGTTATTTTTTATGAAACCTTTTTTCCTTTTACAGACGGTATTGATTTTTCTTCCACCTCTAACACTTGCTCATCCTCCAATCCACAACTTGTTAGTCCTCATGTCACTTTCTCCCTAGCACAGCCTATAGTTCAACCTGATCGTCCTTCTTCTCAATCCTTAGCAGTATTTGATTTGCCTTACTCATCACCTCATTCCTTTTCAAATAACCCTGATACAACTATTCAATTTCCCAGATAATCATCTCTAAATTATCATTTCTTTAATACACATGTTTCATCTCCTAGCCAACCATCTCTAGATCATCATTTGTCTCCTTCTCTATTTGTTACAGTTCATCCTATGATCAATCGGTCAAAAGCAAGGATTTTTAAGCAAAAAACAACATATCTAGCAACATGCTTAACTAAATGGTTTTAAGCCATGAAAACAAAATTCCAAGCCTTAATAGATAATCAAACTTAGACCCTTGTTCAGCCTCCATAGCATGTGAATGTGGTTGGTAATAAATGGGTGTTTTGGGTTAAATATAATATAAATGGTAGTGTTTCTAGATATAAAGCAAGGACGGTAGTTAAAGGGTTCCATCAAACTTAAGGTATTGATCACAACGAAACATTTATTCTGGTGGTCAAAGTATTTACTGTCAAAGTCATTCTCAGCCTAGTTGTTTTAAATCATTGGTCTTTAAGACAAGTTAATATCAACAATGCCTTTCTAAATGGCTATCTTACAAAAGAAGTTTATATGCATCAGCCATAAGGCTTTGTTGATAAATCCAAGCCTAATCATGTCTGCAAACTTCAAAAGGCTCTCTATGGCTTAAATAGGCTCCTAAAGCCTAATTTGACATGCTAAAGTTTGTTCTCACATTTAAGTGGGGTTTTCACAACTCTAAGTCAGATTTCTCTCTCTTTTTTAAAAGATATGTAGGTCATCTCTTGCTTGTCTATGTGGATGATATTATTATGACAGGCTCAAGTCCACATTTAATATAGCAAGTTATTTATAATCTTCAATCCACTTTTGCTCTCAAAGATCTTGGAAAACCAAACTGCTTCTTTGGATTTCAAGTTACTTCTTTTGTATAGAGTGATAACAATAAAGGGTATACTATTAACTTTAGTGAGAGCAACACCTGCTGCCATTGGAATCAAGCAAAGAGTACAATTATGCACTCTTGAATGGATTAAAACAAGCACCTAGAGCTTGGTATGATAGACTTAGTAAATTTCTTTTGGAAAACGGTTTTTCAATGGGTAGAGCGGATACTACACTTTTTATTAAGCATAAGAATCAAGATATACTTATTGTTCAAATTTATGTTGATGATATCATTTTTGGTTCTACTAATGAGTTTTTGTGTAAGGATTTTTCATCTTGTATAAGCAAAGAATTCGAGATGAATATGATTGGAGAATTGAAGTACTTCCTCGGATTACAAATAAGACAAAACGAAGAAGGAATCTTCATCAATCAAGCCAAATATTTGAAAGATTTACTCAAGCGATTCGGACTTGAAGATGGCAAGATTAAAAGTACTCCAATGAGCTTAACAATTAAGCTTGACAAAGATGAAAAAAGTAAAGATGTTGATGTCAAAGCATATCGAGGTATGATTGGATCCTTACTTTATTTAACTACTAGTAGACCCGATATTGTATTTAGTGTATGTTTGTGTGCAAGATTTCAATCATGTCCTAAAGAATCTCACTTGCTTGCTGTTAAAAGAATTTTTCGATATTTGAAAGGAACTGTAGATCTTGGCCTTTGGTATCCTAGGGGAACTCATTTAGATTTAATTTGTTATTCGGATGCCGATTTTGCTGGGTATAAGATTGATAGGAAGAGTACTAGTGGAACTTGTTTCTTTCTAGGTCACTCACTTGTCTCTTGGTTTAGTAAGAAACAAAACTCGGTTGCACTTTCAACCACTGAGGCTGAGTATATTGCAGCCGGTAGTTGTTGTGCGCAATCACTTTGGATGAAACAAACCCTTAGAGACTTTGGTATTAATCTTGATCATATACCTATCATGTGTGACAATACAAGTGCCATAAACCTTTCAAAGAATCCCATTCAACATTCTAGGACCAAGCATATAGAGATAAGACATCATTTTCTAAGAGATCACGTTCAAAAAGGAGATATTTCATTACTTTTTATTTCAACTGAAAAATAGCTCGCTGATATCTTTACAAAACCTCTTGGCGAAGAACAATTTTCAAAGATTAGGCGTGAGCTTTGAATGATAAATGTCTCATAATGTTTTATTCAATATCTTCTTTGCCTTTCTATAGTATGATGTTTGTTTGTCTTTGGATGTGTTTTTAAATTTTGTAATCATGCATTATATTGGCCTTTCAAGACATTTTTTATCAATAAAATGATTTAGAAATGTATTGAATGTTGGCCGTAGATAAAAACATATGTGCGAAATCAAAGTCAAGAAAACGGATTACCGTTTATGGTTAAAACGGCCTACCGTTTAATTCCAGAAACACTAGAAATATTTTGTGGATATTAGCGGTTAACCGTGTATTACTAACGGTTAACCGATTACGCTTTCTAGCTCTCTGGACGCTATCGGTGAACCGATTTATTTCAACGGCTCGCCGTTTTCGTGCGATATAAAACTGGGTCTGTTCTTCTTCTTTGTTTCCAGTTACCCCCTCACCGTTTTCTCTTACCAGCAAACCCGAAGCTTTCTCTCTCTCCAGTTTCTTGTTTCTCTTGTCATTTCTTGCCAAAACACGACCATAGAAACATTTCTCATCATCTTTAGACCAATTTTAACCATTCAAAACATCAAATTTCTGCCCAAATCCCGAAATCCCAATTTGAAACCCTAAGCGTAGCGGAACAAATTTTTTGATTTTTGACTCACTTTTTGACGATTTACCACCAAATTGAGCCTCCATAAACCTTTCTCTACTTGTTTGCATTCATCTTATTGGTCTAGTTTGCATCATTTTCATCTTTTTGCCAAAATCCCAAAATTTTCAAGCTCCATTAATGTCCGAATCTTCAAGAACTGGCAGGAAGAGAAAATCTGTCCCAAGGAGCAACCCCATACCTCCTAGAGAGACATCCGAATTTCAAAGAATCCATTTTCCAACAGCTCCACTGGCAAAACGATTCGAAACCCGATTCATGGGTCGAAAGGTAATCGACTCTTACTGTGTTGATTTAGACATTTTTGCTGGATTGGTTGTTTGTGGAAGAAGTGTGAAGGAGATGTTGTTGCCGTGGGAGTCGGCATTAGACTTAGAGGAGAGGATTTACCCCAACCTAGTACGTGTTTTTTACTCTAACATGGAACTGTCCGCGGAACGGGTGGATAGGATAGTTACACATGTAGGAGGAGTCCCAATTGAATTTGATGTAGATGATTTAAACGACATTCTAGGACTTCCGGATTCTGGTCATGATATCTATACCTCTAGGAAAGAATTATCCTTTTATGATTTTATCCATACCAAAGGGGTTAGGAACATTTGTCGGCGACGAGATCTCACTGATGAGATCTGCGCCCTTCCTTTTAGAGCCCAACTTTTGCCGCTGCAGGTTAGGATTCTACACACTATTTTGCAGCACATTGTAACTCCTAGGAAGGGACACTCGGATGAGGTCACTAGGCTCGATGTCGGGATTCTAGATAGTCTCCTCTGTGGTCGCCCTCTTAACCTAGGATATATCATTTTGCGCCATATGTTGGGTACCCCTGCAGTTACACATAGGTTACTTCCGTACGGTAGTGTTATTTCTAAGCTTTTGCGTCACTTTTGCGTACCTCTTCGAGACTCTGTGTATGTTGAGACAAAAAAGATCGGGGAAGAGACTATCTCGGCAATTGGTTTCTCTCGAAGGCGTCGGGAGTGGATCAAAACACCCAATGCCAAAAACCGAGACACCCTTGTAGCTCCAGAAGATGACCGGTTCCTTAATGACATCTTTACTTCTGATCAGCTACCGGATTTTATGCTTGGTGCTAGACCTCCACCTCCTCGTCGTGGATCTATCTCACAACCTCCAGCAGAGTCTGATGCTGAGGAGCATGAGATGGAGACCGATCAGCCACCGACTTCCGATGCCCCACCTGCTCATGATAGTCTTCTTCAGCAACTTGTTAGCGATGTTCGAGTACTTTCCGAGCTGCAGCAGTAGCTTTAGGATCAGTTTGCGTCCTTTCAGCTTCAGCAGCAGCAAATATTTGACGGACAGCAGCGTCTCTTTTCTGCACTCGACATTCCATCCTCCTCTTCTTCTCCTCCTCCTCCTCCTCCGTAGTAGTTTCTTAGTGTTTCAAACATATTGATTTCGCACAAACATTTCATGACTTTGATTATTTATGTATGATGTTGGATGCTTATGTTATATATCTATGATTGTTTTCTCATTTTGATCTTGATCTTATTGCTTGGTTCAAATTGGTTGTATCCTATTCTTAATTTGTTTGGTGTATGTTTTTGGGGATGCTTAAAATACAAGGAAAATGCTGCCGAATTTTTTTTTAATTGTCAAAACGCGGCTATTTTTTTTAATTCTTTTCTTTTTTATGCTGAAGGGGGAGAATAATTTCAAATTTCAGTTATAACAAAAATTTATTTTTCAAGGGAGCTTATTTTCAGGGAGAGTTAAAACAAAATTTTTCTTACCTTCACATATAAAATTTGTCATCATCAAAAAGGGGGAGATTGTTAATCTTATAATAATGATTTTGATGATAACAAAAATTATATGTTATTGATTAAAATGTTGGGGCTATTAAAATGAACTTCTTAAAGTCTTACATATGTTTAAAGAAACAAAATATTTTTCAAAATTATGAAACTGGAAATTAACGGTGATCCGTTTATTGAAAAACGGTGAACCGATAATTTACAGAGAGAAAAACTGTCTTTAAAATCCTGCACCATTCATAAACAAAGATTCTGGAAGTTAACGGCGAACCGATAATTTACAGTGAGGAAAATTTTTCTAGTCTTGAACCGTTTAGCTAAAACGGAAAGCTGAGTTTGTTTCAAAGGTTCTGGAAATTAACGGTGAACCGTTTATTTAAAACGGCTAACCGATACATTCCAGTAAAGAAAAAGTTTTCTACTCTTGAACCGTTTAGCAAAAACGGAGAGCTGAGTTTTGTTTTGCAGATTTCTGGAAATAAACGGTGATCCGATAATTTTAAACGGCAAACTGTTTATTTGAAATCAAAGGATAACGGCTAGTTAAAAAGTCAAAACGGCTAACCGATAGAGACAAACGGCGAACTGATTATTCTCAAAAAGTCAATAACGGTTAGTTTTCAGCTCCAACTATAAAAAAGCTCAATCAAATTCAAATAAAGTAGATCCAACATTTGATATTTGAGCTTCCTACTGAGAAACAATCTTCTTTGAGCTTCAATTGTGTTTCATTTCATTCTCTCACACATTAAAATTTCAATTGTAATCATTTGGAGTGTGTGAGAGATTATTTGTTATTAAATCTTTATGATTGAGTGATTGTAAGTGTTGGGAAACACTTGAGTTGAGAGATTGGGTTTAATCTCTTATTGTAAAGGTCCAGTGACACCTTAGAAGTCAAGTGTAAGTGTTTTGAAGCCTTGGAGGCTTGCATAGTGGAATCCTCAAGCCTGGTGAGCTTGGAGGCGTGAACGTAGGCTCGGTTGGCCAAACCACGTAAAAATCAAGTGTTTGATTTCTCTTCCCTTATCTTTTTTAATTTGAGCATTATTGAATTTATTGCTTTTAATTTTGATTAAGACATTAGTTTTAATATTGTGTTTTTTTATTAACTTAGTATTTTAAAACTCAATTCACCCCCCTCTTGGGTAGCCTAAATAGAATTTCATCTAGATCAAGCATTGAGTCAGAGTACAGGGCTCTAGCAATGGTTGCATCTAAAGTCCTGCAGATTAAGTCTCTGTTCACAGATCTTAGAATTCCTCTGTCTTCCACTCATATTTTATGGTGTGATAATCATAGTGGTGTTGCCCTCTCTAGCAATCTCGAATTTCACTCTCGCACCAAACACATTGAACTTGATGTTCATTTTTTGCTGGAGAAAGTTGCCATTCAAAGTATTCAGGTTAGCAATGTTACAAGCTTTGACAACACTACTGACATTCTTACAAAAGCACTAGTTCATCATCCTTTTCATCACTTATGCACCAAGCTCAACCTTACTTTACTAGGTTGAGCCTGAAGGGTGATGTTAAAGATGAATACATACTGGAATATGTTGAGCAGATGATGATAATGAGTGCACACGATAAAAGAATGAGAATGGTTAGCTTTAGGCACACTACTAGAAAAACGACCTACGATTACAGAGAATATCTATCATCTGACCCCCTTTATGATAAAATTTCTATCTGTCATTGTAGCCCCTGTGATAAATCTATGACAAAATTTTATGTATCATATGTTCCCATGACAGTGTGTATCTATCACACATATGTCACAAACCAAGTGATGTTGTTTTTCAAGATTTTTTAGAATTAATTGAAAATTTTAACGGGCAATTTGAATTATTTTGAATTTGGTGGATTTCTTCAAAATCTGTCATATATTAATGAGTCACATCCTCTATCATGAGTTTTGAGGTTTAAAAAAATAAAATTATTATTTTTAATTTTGAAATTATAATAATACTAATTATTATTTTTAAATTCCAAAATTTTAAATCAAAATAACAAAAACCATATTTTAAAACTTTAATTAACTGAAATAAAAATTACATTTAAATTCATAAAAACTATCAAGTACCAAATAACATCATACATTAAAAATTACAATCACTTGAAACTTCCAACAAATGGCAACATCAAAATACATGGTGAATCAAATCCATAACAATATTTCATAAGTCCTTTACAATATCCAATCACCAATTATCACTACAAAAAAAAATTAATCCATAAAAAAATATAGATAGTAAATTCCCTAAAGCCACCAACATCACTTGAAACACAGATTACATTAAGATGAGTACAAAAAAAAATACAGATTGTAGTAAACATTGCACACGTCCAAAGGTTGCAACCAGCACATGTCAGAGAACAGAGATGGGAATTTTGAACTAATATCCATAACTAAAGTAAGATGCATTCTATTTCTTACCATAACTATTAATTTAAAAAATTTCTATTCTCCAAAATTGTTCTTCTCTAAAGCCAAATAGAAAAACATAAGATAACATCCTATACCCACCTTGATCACGGAGGCAGAGTGCTGCACACGCTGTAGTCAATGCCTTACGAAGTTGGTGATTTCCAATCATGCACAGCTTTACATCAATTAACACGATGGACTGCATGGGAAAAATAATAATAGAAGTTGATTCAAATGTACATAACTGAAGACACAAAGATATAATGTCTCAAAAAGTAGATTTTTGGAAGCATACCAGCTTAAAGTCTCCCTCAGCTTGTACCATTATATCACAAGATTGGCAAGGTTTATCATTGAACATACTCGGTCCATCTATATAGTAGCTTTAATTTCAGCATCATATGTTGATATCACTTGAGAATGCATCAATGATGCTTCATCATGAAGAATATACTCAATATATCTAAGAAAAAGTGCCCTTAAAACCAGTTGAAAAAATGAAACCAAAAACATTTAGATTCTGTTTCAAATAAGAATGTAGAAAATATTTTAGTAAGCTATGAAATTATGATAGCAAAAAATATATTGCCAAATAATTAGGCAGAATCCATAATGAGAAAAATTATAAATCTCAGAGAGTTATATATATATAAAAGCCAACAAAAGATAGATAGGCTGGAATCTGTTAGTTCTTAGGAGCAAAAGTATTATTGTTTATGGACCAGTTGTTTCAATTTTTTCAAAATTACATCTTCAATTTAGCTTTGCAAGACCATTCCTTGCTCGGGTAGTTTACTTAGTCACCAACTCTGATTGTCCATTTAGGATTGAATCTATATACACTTATATAATGCCTCTACTAGAGGAAATAAGGAGAAAAAATATTCTAACTAAATGAGACCCTTTAGTGTGATGATGCTATGCACTGGATGCTTTCAATGTATCCAATTTAATTTATGATACTAAAGGACCACCAAGTACTGAAAACTGATAAGTGCAACATGGTCCACAAACCAAAACATTTCCAACTAACAAAGCACAATATGTGACAAATCAAATTGGAAAAAAAAAATCTTCCAAAAAGTTCAACATGTCAATTAAGAGAAAAATCATAGGATGCACATTAATGCATCTATAAATGGCCTAGTTTCTTTGTCAACAAGTTCATAAAGTTTTTGCAGAAGATATCTTTTTAATAAAAAAAAAAACACAAGCACCAGTCAATTGTAATGGGTTTGAGAACCACATATACCTGTAAATTTGATTAAAACCTTGGAGTCAGTAAGGAAACTATATGCTTCATCTAAAAAGAGATGAAACTAAAATTAGGAAAGAAAATGTCCGATTACTATTAAAACTTGACTTGAATAGCCTACTATACAATCCATTTGGATATTTAGAATACCAAAACAAGATGAGATTATCTCAGCAATGCAATCACATTACAACATTGCTCAAAATGTTCTTCTTTTAGATTAATTAAGTCAAGAGGTTTTATCCCAATTACAGGACACATTTATAAATTATATTTTAAATGCTTCAGCAAGCCCTAATTCAAAATTCCAACTGACTGCTAACAAATCAAGGCAATGAAGAAAATTCCCTCTCTCTAAAAAAAAATCAAAATTCAAACCCAAGAATTATTAGAATTTAAATGCAAAACCCAATAAAAATGAAAAGCTTTCCTAAACAAGCTAAAATCTAATGAATAAATGAACAAACTTTAGGTTAGAAAAAGTTAAATTGAATTACCTGTCATATTGAATTACCTGTGCAGGCGAAGACAAACTGAAATTCAACGAGTCAAGCAGAGTTGCGGCTCGACCCGAGCGGCACCAAACAAATTGGCAACGGTTGAGCAATCACTAGACCAATTGGTCTATTCTGATTAGAGAACCCCAAAATCTAATGCACAAATGAAGGAACCCATCAGCTTACCTCTCACGAAAGCAGACAATAGCAGCAGCTCGAACTTGAAAAATCTAAATTAAGAAGACATTAGCTATAGCTCGGAGTTGAAGAAGGTAGTAGACTACCGGCAACAACCATTAAGCTACGAAACAAAAGAAAATAGGAATAGCCAGCAAGCTGGGGATGAGGGATGAGGAAGAAGACAAAGACGAAGAGCAACACTTTGTTGTTCACAATTAGCACAACAGAGTAGGGGGTGGGCATTTCGGTTTTTGGTTCGGATTGTAACTCGTTCGAGTTTGGGAACTCAACCCAAACGGTTTGAAAATATACAAGTTTGCTCTGTCCGCGGCATCACTCTCATAGTCAGCTCCGTTGCTCCAAGGTGTAATTAGACATATTTTTTAAAATTAATTTTGAAATAAAAGTATTTTATTGATTTGGTGAAACAAAGAAAAAAAAAACAGAACATGCTTACCAATTACCATCAACATCAAGTAAAGAGTTGCGAGCCTACGACGTCGAAGATTAATCTTTGGGTGCTGCAACGCCGACGACCGAGGAGATGGAAGCCTCAAAATCCAACAACGTTTACTGGTGGGACTCGAAATCAGGCAGTGTTTGCTAGCGCGACACGAAATTGATTGCTGTTGTAGCGCGTTAGAGTTGACAGATGACTACTCACGATCAGTGGCAGGCTAGCAGTATAGCGCAACGAGTGGCTAGCGGTGAGACGCGGTGAGGACTGGGAAAAGTTGTGAAAGTGGAGAGAGGTTAGGGATTTGTGAGTAGTGGGGGAGATTTGGGCATTTGGGGTAGGGGATTCGCAGGGTGTGTATATATATATATATATATTATTTTTTTATTTTTTTAGTACAAACCCGAACAGTTTCAATTTGATCGGGTTTTGGGTTTGAATCAAACTAAACTGAAGCCCGAAATAAATTTTGGATTCGGTTCGGTTTGGTTCAACTCAACCCAAACTCCCACGCTTATAGTAAAAGACCAAATCTGTTATCGGCAGTGTGATTGTATATTTGTGTGTGATTAGATTTGGATTAAGAAATTCAGGTTTGCCACGTGAAGTCAAAGGAGAGTCCAACACTTAAAAATTTTTTTTAGTGGTTTCAAGTCATTCTATGCCCAAATTGGCCCATTATAAATTCAATGTTTCATTAAATAATAATATGCTATCATGTGTATGTGATAGATAAATAAACTATCATAAATCTATTATGTCTTTATGATATATGAATATTTTGTCACACGTCTATCATATTCTTGTGATAAATGATTAATTTTTTAACATCTATCACAAAAATTCTATCACAGGAGCCTATTTTTCTAGTAGTGACACCTGATGTAACTCAATGCCAACTAGCATTTTGTAATTAGCTAATGAATTTGATTTGGTTAGATTCTGTTAATATGTTAGAGTTAGTTATAGCTTGCAAACTAGTATAAATAGAAATGTATTAGCTCAATTCTATAATCATCCAATTCATTTTGATCTTATTTAAGGACATGAATTCTTGCATTTAATTCTTTCTTCATGAAGATAAGAAAAAAATGGCTTGAACTCACCACCCTAATTAGACTGTTGGCATTTAATGGACTTGTCGAGCTGTTTTCTACTTGAGTTTTGATGATTTAAAAAAAAAATGGCTTGAATTCCGTTTTAGTTTTCAAAGGAAAAATCTGGGTAAACTTTGTAAAATTATCAACAAAATGAAATCACAAAGCTAGGTCCCCATAAATTAATATGTAAGATTTTTAAAGGATATTTGGTTTTTGTGTAGCTGACTAGAAAATGTAACTTGTGCATTTTTCCTATTTTACAAGCATCATATGAGTCAAAGGTTTTATTTCCATTAATTGCTTTAAAAGATGAAGTTGTTTTGATTACATGATCGAAGATTTTTGGGCTTGGATGCCTTAACCTTTGGTGAATGTAAAAGTATTCAACAAGCATTTTGAGTTTACACAAGGACTTGTTGTAGCATGAAAACAAGAGATTTTATTTTGCAAATTAAAGGAAACAACTGAAAGCATTGAAAGAGGAAGAGTTGGGACATTTGACTTATCACTAGCAATGTGACTTCGAGAGAATGTTTTACTAGGTGAAACCAATAGCAATCTATAAAACGATGTTCAAGATAAATGAAGGGTTGTACAAATGGTTTATGTTGCCATTCAAATTATCAAACACCATTAGTACTTTTATACGTTTGATAAATCAGGTTTTGAAACCATTTTTCTATAATTTTATTATGGTGTATTTTGATGATATCTTAGTTTGTCTTGTCAATGTGGTGACACAACTACATCATTTAAGGATGGTTATGGATGTGTTGCGAAGAAATAAATTTTACATTAATCTCAAAAAGTGCAATTTTCTACAAAATAATGTGGAGTTTTAGGTTTTATAGTTGGAATAGATGAGATTCAAGCCATTAGAGAATGGCCTACACCCAACATTACTGGGAAAGTTTAAAGTTTTCATATATTGGCAATGTTATATGAGATTCATTCGTAGTTTTAGCATTGTAGCCGCATCTATTACTAAAAGCTTGAAGAAAAGAAAGTTCAAGTGGCAAGAAGAGCAAGAAGTGAGTTTTGTTCTATTAAAGAAGAAGTTATCCTAGACTTCGTTGTTAGCCTTGCCAAATTTTGACGAGTTATTTGAAGTGGAGTGTAATGCTTTTTGGTAAGGGAATTGATGTTGTTATTTCTCAAAAAGGATGGCCAATTGAGTATATAATGAAAAGCTGAATGAAGCATGGCAGAAGTGATCTACTTACAACGAAGATTTTTATGCTACCCTTAGAGCGTTGAAGTCGTGGGAGCATTACTTGATTTAAAAGGAGTTCGTGCTTTACAATGACCATTAAGCGTTAAAGTACTTTAACAGCCAGTAAAATTTGAGTAGGATGCATGTGAGATGAGTGAGTTGTATGCTAAAGTTTACTTTTATTGTGAAGTATAAATCTAGGCAACAAAACAAAATGGTAGATGCACCTAGTATGCGAGCAACTTTACTAGTAACTTTCATCAATGAAGTTATTGGTTTTAAGTACTTGAAGGAGTTATACGCTGAAGATGACGACTTTGCATATATTTGGGGTCAATGGATTAATCATCATAAGGTAGACGATTTTCTTTTTTAGGATAGGTATATTTTCAAAGCTAATTTGTTATGCATGCTCTGAAGTTTTTTAAGTGAGCAGATTATCCGTGAGTTGTATGAAGGAGGATTGGGCAGACATATTAACTAAGATAAAACTAGGGCGCTTGTGGATGAGCAATATTATTGGCGAAAGTGAATAGAGATATGCATAAGATTGTGCATAGGTGTCGGATTTGCCAAGAGGGCAAGGGATATGCTTAGAATATAGGATTATACATGCCATTAATTATTCTAGAAAATATTTAGTTGGAACTATCAATGGATTTCGTGTAAGGGTTGCTGCGCACAACCACAGGTCGAGATTCTATATTGGTTGTGGTGGATAGGTTTTTAAAGATGGCCCATTTTATTACTTGTAAAAGGATTGAAAAATCTACTTTAATTATGCGTTTGTTCGTTTGAGAGATGGTGTACTTGCATGGTGTTTCAAAGACTATAACTACTGACAGATTGTGAAGTTCATCAATAAGTTTTAACGTCATCTCTGGGATAAGTTTAGTAAACAATTGCAATTTAGTAGTGTTGTTTCATCCACAAATAGATGGTCAAACGGAGGTGGTTAATTGAACTTTGGGCAACATGTTGCGCTAGGTTTATAGTGATAAGCAACAGAGCTGAGATGTTTCCTTACCTCAATTCTAGTTTGCTTACAACAACACAATGAATAGATCTACTAATAAGGCTCCTTTTAAGATTGTCTGCGCTTGTTCCCCTCGCAATCTTTGTGATCTGACTATCGTGCCCCTAGTAATAGGTGGAAGTAAAGCAACAGATAATGTAGCCAAAAAGCCTTTGCAAATTCATGCCGAGATACGAGCTCATTTGAAGGCTATTAATTTTAAGTACAAGGCTAACGCAGCCAAACATTGATGCAAGAAAATATTTCAAGAAGGTGATTTAATGATGGCATATATGTGGTGAAGTTGTTTTCTTGTTATTTGAACTAAATTGAAGAAGCACAAGTATAGACCATTTTATGTGGCACAAAAGATTAATGACAATGCTTATATGCTCCAGCTACCAGACAACTGGAATATCTATCACACATTCAATGTGGCTGATCTATTCAAACATCATCCTAATGGTAAGGCATTACACAACTTGAGGATGAGTTCTTTTCTAAGTTAAGGGGACTGATGTAGGATGGCTGTGTGTCACGAGCAGGCTTCCTTCCAAAGGGCATAATTTGGGCTATGAGTGTTTGTTTCAGGCATATAATGTATATCGTTTCAAAGCATACAACGAGATGAATCAAACATACAACCATTGCACCATTTTGGGTTGTGTTCGAGCTCAAAATTTCACTTCTTTCTTGATCATTTTTAAGTTTTAATTTTTTTTCTATTTTTCTTGTTTCTTATAGGATTTTTACCTTCTTTTTTTTTTTTTTCTAGAAATCAGATTTGGACATCATTTATTTTAAATTTCTTATTTCGATTAGGAGAATTTTATTATAAATAATATTTTTACCTATTTTCATAAATTCGCGATATTTAAGCTTATTATAAAAGGAGCTCAAAATTTTAGTTTTATTTATTCAAAATTTTCAATAAATTATTATTATTCAATAATTTAGTTTCTTCTATCAAGAAACCTTTAATGTTTCCATTTGTCAAAAAGAATCCAAATGAATAGCAATACTCGTGTACGTCCTCCTTCTTGTTGTGAGCTAAATACTCTATTGTCGTTACGACATTGCTCATCATTGGCCTTGTTCCAACTTCTTCTTGCAAACATATATCACTGCCGCAGCCCGCAGCAAGTTCCGTTCTATAGCTAGCAATGGTAATATGGGAACTGATTTAGAATACAAATTGCCAACAACATAAATGATGATTGATTTCATACTTTTATGTTATTGAATCTTTTGTATAATAAAATTAGGCCTTGGGCCATTTGAAACAAAAAGAGAGTGAATTATTATTCTTCTTTCAATTGTTAAATTCATTAGATGAAGCTGAATTTTCTACTTTCTTGATGACCAATACTGTGGACGGTGACTTTTGGTCTGAACATGTTGGTTTTAGTTGTCAATGTAACGCAATGAACTTTATTGTCGACAATGAGTAAATAAATAAGGACTTGTTTTAGTATTGAGATAAGGCATTTATAAATTAAAAGTTATAATAATAAAGTATTTGGTAAACATTATCAGTTGTGTCTTGAAAGTTAAGATGATTTAATTCCACAATTATATGATGAAAAATTTATTATATGTTTATTATGTTTATCAAAATTATTATTTAATAGTCATATTTATTATATATCATTATTTTTATTTCATAATTACATTTTTTCCGTAGTTGTGGCTTCAAAGTTGTAATATCTCAACATCAAAGGGGGCCTAAATTTATTATACATATTTATTATCTAATTTGAAATACACACATGTGCATTGTTGTTGTTTTGTCACACCAAATCTATCTAAACGACCAAAGCAATATAAACTGAACAGTCAAGAAATGTATTGCATTAACATTTGATACACGTACATATACTACATACAAGGGGAGTTGTAATTAATCAACAAAACAAGTTAATTGTTGTACACAAGGAGTAAATAAAGGAGCACTCTAGGTAATTGTGATCACGCTGAGCAGAATTGATCTTCTTGCCAAATATTATCTTTTACATTACATGAACGAAACATCTAAAAGAGTTTATAAGGACCAAAAATAAATAAATAAATAGCATTAATTAGAGCTCCCTTACATATAAAGATTGTCTTCATGTCATGCATATTAATTAATCCCAATGTGTCTTCTTCTTCTTCTTCTTCTTTCGAGGAAAAATGTTCATAAATTCTGAATAATAGACCTTCAAATTCGGCACAAATGCAGCACAGAAAGGAAACTGCATGAGTGCTAAAACAATCACCGGAAAGAACGCCGCAGCATAGAGAGTGGCAGTCCATTTCTTCTCCAAACGAATGATGAGCAGAACCGAAGCCGAGAAAGTAATCAAGCTTGTTAATACAGAGAAGACGAGCAAAGTGAAGCCAATCGTCAGCTCGCTTGGAAGTATGCTAAGGAAATCAGATGAATCAAATCACGACGTGATGATAGAGAGAAACATCACAACGGAAGACAAAGATAAGGCTAAGGACAAAACGTCCATTACAGTAAAACCGTAGAAGAGTGGTGACTCAAGGAAATGGGGAAACCCCTTATCGTCGGTCCCTCCAGGCACAGTGAAGGTTGCGGTAAAAACGACGGTCGCGATGAGGATTGCCAGTGTGGAGCATGACTGAGAGGTTTCTTTGATCCATTCTTGTGCTTTCCTAAGTTGATCTTCATGTGTTAGATCGAAGAGGTCACTTGCAGTCATTCTTTTGTTTTTATCACGGTGCATGGCATAATGGGGAGGCGCTATCTCTTTTACACGCTGCATATAACGCAAGCATGGATACACTCAAAAAATATAATATTAGAGTAAGCTTTTATATATAAAATCATTTCACAATGTTGTAAACTCTTTTGACAATTTTATAAAAATTCATTCAGCACTTTAGAGATCTCTTACTAAAAACACACTATATACATAGGGTATGTTTGACACGTAGTATTGCATAGTATTATTTTGTGGGTCCAAGATTAGTTAAAATATTTCCATGTTTGGTGATGAAATGGATTGCATTGAGCAGCATTAAAATGCAGCTTTTGCCACATTATCAAAACATGCGCCTCCTATCGTGATTACGCTGTATTGATGACTTTTGAAACACAAAAGTCATTAGCTTGCCCTTTTTTTTTTTTTTACTTTTATAATAATAGTAATAAATAAATATCACTTTTTAATATAATATAATATTATACGATATTATTTTTTATTTTTTACATTATAATTTATTAATAAATTTATAATTTATATAAATAATAATAAATACTTAAATAGTATATAAAACTATAATATACTATTACAATAATCAATGCATAAAAAATAATTATTTTTAAACAATCTAATATAACTAATAATACATATTTAAATATGAATAAATTTGAATAATATTAATTTAAAATTAATAATAATATAAATAATATTGTTACATAAACTATAGAACTCTTGCTTGAATTATTTAATCTAATTTATTTTGGTAGTGAATATGTTATAACAATTATATCACTTTATTATTTTGTGATTATCTTTTGGTATGTATAAACTTTTATGATATCATCCTAAGATGAGTTTTGAACTAATCTTATAGGTTTTAACTATTTATTTATGTTATATAATTTAAAGACTATTTGATTAAATTATTTGCTTCAATCTTTATTTCATAGATTATATATTTAGAAGATATTGAAAAATAAATGTTACTTTTATGAAAATTTAAGGTTATAAGCTTCAATCTTTATGAATAATTATGATATTTTTTAACATTTATGTTAAAAGAAATTTTAAATTTCTAAAATTTAAAACTTCTATATTTAGCATTTTTCTAAGTACTAATAAATATTATTTTCTTAATATGTAATTTAAATAAATCACAAAAATTAGTACAGGATAGTGCAACACCAAATATTATATCAAATTAATACAGTACAGTGTAACACCAAATATTGTACAGTATTATTATAATACAATGTTAATACAATACAATATAATATAATACATTTATATTAAAATAATATAATACACTTATATTAAAATAATATAATACGGTATAATAAAATACAATATACCAAACGTACCCATAATACATTGATATGATCGAGATTTTTTTATTTTATTAAAATTTAAAAAATTATTATGCCAGCCTTGACGAAATGATGGTTTCCCTTTAAGGCCATTCCATAAGGATCGCCATTCGTTTTACTCATGTTATCCATATGATCCGTCTCTAGCGTTATCCTCGTCACATCCGCATGATCCATTTCTCTCTCTCTCGCTCACTCACTTGTATAGATAATTGATACACAGAACAAGCTGTACATAACTGTTCTTCGATACCCTTAATTTTAATTATCTTAGTACTATAAGGTCCGTGGATGCATTCTTCTACAAGTGTTGAACGAAGTTGGCATAATTCTAAGAATAAGAATAATGGTAAAGTTAATCAATCGATTGGGTCAGGAAAAAGAATAGAATAATTATTTAATTTCCAGCAGCTTAATTTTGTCCCTCCGCGAATATAATAATCACATTTATTCTACTACTTCTTCCCCCATTGCTTAATTTATCGGCGAATATAATAATCAAGCGTTTCTTAAAGTAAAGGTACGGTTTGGGAAGAGATTTTGATTGCTAAAAACATAGAATTTACTTCGAGGCCTTGGGCACGACTTTACATAATATAGAAATTACACTTGAAAAGGGTGAATAGTTAATTAAAGCAGTAGGTGCTGCAACTGAGTGCAAAAGAGAGGAAATCCGCCGCATTACTTTCTGAGGAGATTCTTTTGATATCAAAAAACGTGCTGTGCCTAAGCCCAAAGTCTTTAGCTATTTTACCGATCACGCCCTGTTACAGGCAATAAATATAATTTTTAAATAATAATTTTAATAAAAATAATAAATATTTATAAGTTGTTATCGTACATATATAAAATTAAATTAAATTTAATTTTTAACTCACAATAATAAATATTTATTAAATATTTTTAATTATATTCTTTAAAAACTACCATTGTCCAACTACAATAACACAAGACTATGATCTAAGTTAACTGCAGTAAATTTCCGATTCTAACTCAAAATAAAAGTCAAATTAGTATTAAAAAAATTGGCATTTATTTTTTTATTAATTTTTTTTTAAAATACCATATTACATGAGCAAAACTTATGGTCAATTTTTTTTGAATTAAACCTTAACCAGTAAGGCAATTTATTAAATTAAAAAGCATGAGACAGTTATTTGGGGAACATAATAATCCCGCAAAAATAATTAAGAAACTGAAACAGTAAGCACTGAACAATTTTAGAAGAACCAATACAAATGAGTGGCCTACAAAACAAGATGGTTTATCAAAAAAAATTGCTTCATTAGCATTATTACGAGAGAGAAACTTAGAAGTTTCTGAAAGTTCAGAGTCCCAGCAAGTGAAAGGAGCAGCTTAGGCCCGAATCAGCTAGGCTGCCGCCACACAGCCTCTCGGTAAGTGTGGCTAATACGAAAATTCATTTGACTCACTAGATGACAACAACTAAACACATGCTTGATCGAATGCGAGTGTGATTTCGAAGGTAATACTTAATGAAGTATTAACTTTCATATAATTACAGTCTTGTTTTCCTTTTAGATAATTATATTGCATCAAGCAATATCTTAGAACAAAATAAACATAAAAGAAGCCTCATCAAGATTTCAATATTTATCATCCTTAGCTTAGCTTCTATTCTGTTACATTAGACATCCAGAACTGTAAGAAACTTCCCACCAAACTGAAGGATGAAATAAACAAAAAAAAGTAATTAAATTAATGGTAATGGAGACTGATTTACACAATACAAATTGCCAACAACGTACACTTTAATTTTTAGTTAACATGGAAAATATATACTTTGAAACAGTACGATTACAATATTCATTACCGTCGTGCCATTTCTAGCTGTGTATTTTATGTGTCTACATAGTGTACGGTCCATCATCTGCAAATTTTATGAATTTGAATCCAATGGCTTCTTATAAGAGAGACTGCAATCCAATAAAACACAATATTCTTTTTCAGAAGCTCACTCCATATATATATGTGTGTACGTGCTTGTTTGTGTCAATAATCATTACTATTATAACGTGTGCATTGGAAGAAATCATGATCATTAGGGATTACATAATTTGGTAGAAGATGAAATCGTGATTTATGATAATTTTTTTATTATCATAATTCAGAAGATGATGAATCCGTGATTTATGATTATTTTTAATTCATTTAATTATTTTTCTTTTTAAGATAGAGGGGTGTGCAAAGTCCAAATCAATTTTTATGATATATCTTACCAAAATTATTAAACTAATGATAATGGAGACTGACTTAGAATAGAAATTGCCAAAACAACATAAATGATGATTGATTTCTTATTTTTATGTTACTGAATCTTTTGTATAAGTTAGAGCTTCAAGCCATTAAATTGAAACAAGAAGACAATGAATTCAATTGTTTCTTAAATTCACCTGATGAAGCTGAATTTTCTTTTTCTTTCTTGATGAATAATACTTTGGACATTGACTTTTGTTCTGATCTAAATTTTTATCAGCTCATGTACATGTTCGCGTTAGTTGCCAATATAATGCAATCAACTTCACTGACGATAATGAGTAACAATGAACTGTATTACCCATTCAATATTTTATTTGGAATACACACAGTACATAAATATTATTTGTCACACCAAACCCATCTTTACATGACATGATACAACACACTCAAAGGAAAAACTACTGTAAGAACAAGTAAAATAAATATCATTAATTAGAGCTACAATGCATATAAAGATTGTCATCGTATCATGCATATAACTTAGGCATAATGCGTCCACTTCTTCTTTTTCTTCTTCCAAGAAAAATTATTCATAAATTCCAAGTAATAGAGCCTCCCATTAGCCAAAAAATCAGCACAGTAAGGAAACTCCATGAGTGCTAAAACAATCACTGGAAAGATAGCAGCAGCATAGAGAGCGGCAGTCCACTTCTTCCCCATATGAATGATGAGCAGAAGTGAGGCCGAGAAAGTAATCATGCTTGTTAATACAGAAAAGAAGAGCAAAGTGAAGCCAACCAGCAGCTTGTGCGGAAGTTCTCTACGGAAATCAGATGACTCACGTGGCGACGTGAGGATAGATAGGAACATCACAACGGATGACAAAGATAAGGCCAAGGAGGCAACGTCCATTACAGTGAAAACGTAGAAGAGTGGTGACTTAAGGAAATGGGGAAACCCCTTTTCATTGTTACCTCCAGGTACCGTGAAGGCAGCTGTAAAGACGACGGTCGCGATTAGGATTGCCAGCACGGAGCATGCCTGAGAGGTTTCTTTGATCCATTCTTGTGCTTTCTTAAGTTGATCTTCATGTGTTAGATCGAAGAGGTCACTTGCAGTCATTCTTTTGTTTTCATCACGGTGCATGGCATAATGGGGAGGCGCTATCTCTTTCACACACTGCATATATACACACATATTAAATAGGGACGGAGGCCTACGCACATATAGCCACATGTGCAGTCATTATCTTTGTAACATTTTAAAATACAGATTCTAGGTTTTACTCTACTGTAAAAAACCTTTAGAGGGTTGTAAAAAGTTTCAAACAATTATAAAAAAAAATTTTGCAATGGTGAATCACCAATGAATGAATAATACATATAGAGAGTATTAATCTAATTTAAGATTGTGAGTTTTATTAAAGTCAGAAAAAACTATTAAACTATGTAGTTTAATAGTGTTAAACTACTATACTATTAAACTATATAATTTAGTAATTTTTCCAAACTTTATTAAATGTGTGTGTTTGTGTGTTTTTTTTTTGGGAGCTGATGCTTGCAATTTTTTTTTTTTTGTAGATTCACTGTTAAATATGTAAGAAGAGAGAGTGAGATATTATTTAATAATGGATCCCTTAAGTTATTAAAGGATAAACTAAAAGATAAGTAAAAGTGCAGTATATTTTTTTTGTAGTATATTGATGTGTGTGTGTGTGTGTTTTTTTTTTATGTTTTAACTTATCCCTTATTTTGTTAACTTAAAACATCCTTCAATATATATATAAACACACACATATATATACATTCATATGTATGTATATATGTATTTATGAAAATACTCAGTGAAAGCCTTTCACATTATTGTAAAAATATTTTACATCGTTCTAAAATTCTAAATCCGCACAATATTCATGTGCACATCAGTTTTACATATATATATATATATAGCTGAATAAATTAGATTTTATGGGACAAAACTAAATATTATCAAAGGGCTTACCTCGAACAATTCTAACTCCTCCTGGAATTGGAGAACAGGGCCAGGGCGGGTTCCTTCTTTATAATATTTCATGTTTGCAACATGGTGCAATAATGTGTAGCCTCTCTTGTCAATTCTTGAAGCCCATTTGGGCACAGACAGTCGCATTTCTTTCGTGATGAATTCTAATACCTTATGCTGACGACGCTTTACAGCCACATGTAATATATTCTGCCCTTTGTCATTCAAGTCATCTAACAATATTGCTTGAGGATGTTGATGGATTATCTCCTTCAAAATCTCTATTATTCCATTGCTTGCTGCATATAGTAGTGTCAACCTGATTGCCCAATTCTTCTCCTTCTTAAGCTTATGAAATGCCTTGTTAGTGCAATCTTTCTTCACTAACAATTCGACCAATTCTCCAGCTGAAATATCAACAAATTTTTTTGCCTTGATCATATTTCCGTTGTTAGTGCAATCTTGCTTCCGCAGCAATGCGCCCAATTCTCCAACTGAAAAATCAACAAGTTTTTTTGCCTTGAGCATATTTCCTTTGCCTAATCCTAAGGAAATTGAAACCTTATCTTGCGAAGCTGTGGAACTTTCTGGGATCTGCTCTCCATCCCCAAGACAAGGGGTTTCTTTAACAAGCATTTTGAGCAGTTTTTCCGCATTTTTATGCATTTTCTTTTTCTTCCAGATTTTCTCTATCGGGGGAAGTCCTGTTCATGCATGCATCAACATCTTGTTAATTTATAAACAAAATTTTGTCGCGCAAGTACGGCAAATCCATTCATCAACTGAATGAATTGATCAAGTTATGTTACATTTCCCCTGTTCTCTGTGTAATTCATATATGTAGAAGTAATTAATGAAATTATTATTGATCGCACCTTCAATCACTTGCCTCCAAATGCCAACGAACATCTTCCAAATTGGAATTCCTGCATTTTGATTAACTGCTCAGGCGCAATTTTACAACTATATGTATACATACGATATGAAAAATTAATGCTACCGCATCAAAAAGGAAACCGCTCCCTAAAATAAATTGTCTCTGTATCAATTGGTAGTTAAGGTCCTCATAACAAGAATTTGTAAAAGTCCGCAGAAATTAAAGAAAAAAGGAACTTCATCTTTTCCCCGTATTATTTAAGGTATTTCACACTTTCCCCCTCAGTATTTTCAAAATTTACACACTGTTATTGCGTCCAGAGTATTCCACTTCACTGTAATGATTCTTCATCTATACCTAGTATATTTTTGAGTTACCCAAAAAAAAAAGAAACAAGAAAAAAATCGACGCCTGAAAGAAAAACTAACTTTTGTATTATATTATTTATTATTTATTTAGGTCTCAATACTAATATTCTGTTTGGCTTCTAAGAGACCATTGCTCTAAAATGAAAGCTTTAGTTATTAATGGAAAATTCATGGGTGTTTGGTAAAGCTAAACGACTAGATGTCATAAAAGTTCTTTTCTTATTCTCATTTTTGGAGTAAATTTATCAATAAATAATTGTCAAAAACAACCAATTTAAGAGGCAAACTGAGAAAGTGTTTACAGCCGAGTCTTCAAAAAGATAGCCAAAACGAATATTATGACTTGTAACCGTAGCTAAAGCTGTTTGTTCGGATTTTCATTTTTCAATTTATAGAGTTATAATGATTAATGAAACCACTATATTATGATTATGAACAAATTAAAGCTGCTTCAACACACTACCTATCCTCTGCTTTCTGCTGGAGATGCGACTGTCAATTTTACCAGTCTCCAAATCTTCTTTGCAATTGTAGTCAACGTTATCGTCATCATCATACGTTGGAAGACCTGCAAATAGAACTGCAATAAGAATCGCAATTGTAGCGGTATCCACCGAAGTCAACTGGACTATATCTCCCCTTAGAGATGGAACTACATGTGTAAACATAATTAATATATAAAAAATGCTAAAGAAATTCAAGGTTATTATTTAGTAAATTTCCAGGACTGTAACCCCGAACGGTTGCATGTGCACTTTATTAATCAGCTTTAATCTCTTTTATATGGTTTTTGTATCTACGAAAGCAAGAAATAAATGAATATATCCACGTACAAGAGGAGACAAGACTCGTCCATATCTCCGCGGTCTTCGAATGACTCTTGAAAGCAGATGGCATTAGTGCTAGTAGTTGAAGACACGTCAAGCCATCAGGCTCCTTGGACGTTAGTTCGTTTGCAAGGTTCGAGTCCTTGTCCTGTTTAAGTAACCAAATAGCAGTGTCTGTACGTAGTCATGCAAGCAGATTAATTAATTAGTTAATTAAGAAGATAAATAATAAATTTTTAAACTTTAATTTAACTCTTGATCTATAAATTAATGAATGAATGAATGAGAGATTTAATTACTATATATTACCGAAGTGTTGGCCAAGGACAGCCATATGAAGAGCGGTCTTAACATCATGTTCTCTACGGAAATGACGACGTAAGTCACCAACTTGCTCAGTCAAGATTTGCAACACTTTAATTTTCCCAAGTGCAGCAGCTCTATAAACTGGGGTTTCCCCCATACCGTTTTTAGCAACAAGTAGATATTTGTACGCATCACCAGAATTTCTGTAAAAGTCAACCAAAACTCTGGCCACTTCAAAATTTTGTACGATGGCCGCTTCGTGAAGACCAGTGTTTCCAAACGCATCTGTTTGGTTCAAGACTCCAAGTCAGGTCTCCCCTGTTAGCCTTCCGAGAAATTTCTGGATCAGCTGCGGGTCTTCCATGGCCGCTGCAATGTGAATTGCCCTGTCCCCATTGGCTGTCTTGTATCTCAGCAAATCTTCATCACTTTGGTCAGCAAAGTGATCCAAGAAGCCTCGATCGTCTCCCTTCAAGGCCATTCCAAAAGGATCTTTCATCCCCATCTCTCTCTCTCTCTCTCTCTCTCTCTCATTTGTATAATTGATGCACGGAGCAAGCTATGCGTGTTCTTCGATATCCATATAATTACTTCCAACGCCGTCCCTTATATAGAAGTTCTAAACGAAGTTGGCATAATCACTTTGCCCATTTCACTAATAAAGCTCAAGCATTATAAGAATAAAATAAGGTTCTAAAGTCACATGGCGGAAACGATGATAAAAGAACAAAGTTCTGAAAAGAGAATCGATTATTGATGAAAAGTAGTTTACACTGTGCGGTATTGTTCCCTTAAATTCATAGAATGTGAAATTACCGAAAGAGCAAAGTTAAACATAAAATAAAATTGTTAATGTTTGAGATAAAAGAGAAAAAGAAAAAGAAAAATAAAACGCAAGCAATTAAAAATGAAATTTTCTGTTGATCCAAGAGGCCAATCAGCTCTGAAATGAAGTTTGCTGTCTTTCTGTAAATTTGGAAACGATATATTATATATGCGAAATCAAACAGTTGTATCTCAAACTACGTTGGGAAAGTATAAAGATTATGTTCTACGTCATAAAGTTTGTTCATCAATGATGTCAGGAAAAAGACAAGAACAACTTACAACTCGGGGAAGGGGCAAAGGTCATATTGTACATCATAAAGTTTGCTAATCAATGGTATCAGAAAAAAGAGTGGAATATATGTATATGTATAATTTCCACAACTTATTTCTGTCTCAATTGCCTTTTCCGCGAATGTATATAATAATCACCGTGTTATTAATGTAAACGCGATTGTGCTTTGACTAAAGCCTTTTGCTATTTTACGGGTTGCTTCGTTATTTCTCTTGTCACCGAGCGGCGGGCCAATCATTAAAAAATAAATAAAAATGCAAAAATATTTGGAAACTTTAAAACTTGTAATAGAATTGGGCCTTATTTTTGTTAGATGTGTTGTGGAAATAAATTATATCTATAACAAAGGTTAATAATATACGTTAAATATAGTTTTTGAATGATATCTTTATAAATTTTTATTGTATAAGTGTAGGATAAAATCAATTTAACTTTCAAACTATAATAATAATTATGTATTAAATATTTTATTGTTGTATATTAAACGCTACCACTACCCAATCACAATATCAAACAAGATCTTGATCTAAGTTGGTTCTAACCACAATACTAAATAGAGACTTAATGATTAAATTGACTTAAATTTTATCAGTTAAGTCATTAGGTTTATTTATTTTTTTAACTCATTAAAAATTTTCAGTTATTAAGTTATTAATCTAATTTTTTAGTTTCTTATTTAATCTAAAAAGTCTGAATAAAATTATTAAAAGATATTATTTAAAATATTTTGATCTAACTAATTTCTTTTCATCCTAACATAAATAATACTTACTAATTAACATTACTATTTATCTTTATAACTTGTGATAATATAGTAGCATAATTTTATTATTTTTGTCCTTTTATTTTCTTCAAATTATCTTTATCTATCTTCACAATTTTTTATGGGTATTTTTATATGAAACATCATAATATACAATAAAATTTATTAACATGTTCTGATTTAGAATATTAAAGGATTGTATTCACTAGAACATGATTCATATTATGATAAAATATTATCATATCTATGTTCACTGAGATTTTATTATTTATTTATTTAATATTTGAAATTTGTGAGGGTTAAATGTAAAAGTACTGATTTTTAGATTTTTAAGCTGAAAAAAATAATAATTATCGTTTAGAAATCTAGATTAAAAAAGAAAACACGTCTTTTAGATTCAAACATTCACCTCTATTCTGAATTCAGTTTAACTTGTATTTTTTTAGATTTCAAATAAAAAAAAATGTCTCCTAAATAAATCTATGATGGTACAAACGTATTAGTATTAAAAAGAAAAAAAAGAAAAAACAGCATCTTTTTTTTTTTTCCAAAATATTACATAATATATACTACGCACATGCTTGACAGACAGTGAGTGCGAATAGAATTTAAAGCATAAGGCCTTTCTTCCCGCGCTATCCCAATCTCATCCATAAGTTGTCTCTCACTTACTTGTATAATTGATGCCCATAACAAGCCGTACGTGCTCTTCGACATCCTTAATTTTAATTGTCTTAATATATATGGGTTGGTTTGATGCATCCTTCTCCAAATTCTCTAAACGAAGTTGGCATAATTATAAGCACAAAATAGTTCCCAAAGGCGTAATCGAGTTAGTTGGCAGTGTAATCTGTCACCCCTCACATTCGTATAGACTAAAGTTCGAGCCTTGGAGATGATAAGGAGGGTCAAAATTGATTTGGGCTTGTCCACTTCTTTACCTTTAAAAAAAAATTATAAGCACAAAATAAAGTTAGTCTGATCAAGAAAAAGAATAGAATAAATTATTTAATTTCCCAACAACTTTTGTCTTTTCGCAAATATAATAATCGCATTTATTCTACAACTTTTATTTCCATTGCTTAATTTATCCTCGAATATAAAAATCTCCGTTTCATTGAAGTAAAGGCGATTGTTCTGTGCCGAAGCCTAAAGCCTTTTGCTACCTACTTTACTGACTACTTCAGTTACAGGCCAATCCACATATTAAGAATAGACATGACTTGTCCATGCTCATTGTAGTGAATTTTACTCCAATTGCTAAGATTAGACTCACCCCAAGATCAATCACTCTCTAACTCAAGCACATGATTAACCAAGAATCACACTCACAGTTTATGAAAGTCAAGAATCAGAAACATATCAAAGACAAAACGCATAAAAATTAAGTGGTTCAGCACCAATCAATGAGGCCTACATCCACAAAGGAACCAGCTTTGTGTTTTCACCTTTTGATTATTTCAAGAGTTACAGAGAACAAATGGAGAATACAGAGATTACAAGTGACTAACTCTCTCTCTCTCTCTCTTCTACAATATTCTCTACCTTGTACAACTGAACGTGACACCAGAAACTCAGCCTTTTATAATCTGTTTGCCGGGTTTATTTCCCTAGCTGTTTTTCCCGCTAAGCTTAACTGCCTCGACAGCCCTGATCACGTGCTTCCTGCATGACTTCATAATAGAGCTCACGAGACGGCAACTTCCTTAATCGGTTCATGTAGTCAATTATTTTGTTTTGTTCACGAGCTGAACACGTGAACTGCTTACTGCCTTTTGGATGATAGTCTTGGCTATGTCGGTTTCAGAGTAGGCCCCCTTAAACGACATATCATGCTCACAGACCGATAACATATGACATGTCGCACTCAAGTATTTAGTTCACATTTCATCACACATCTTCATGCGCCTCGTACTCTTGAAAGCAGATGCCATTAGAGATAGTAGTTGAAGGCATGTCAAGTCATCATCCTTCTTGGACGTTGGTTCTTTTGCAATGCTGGAGTCGTGATTAAGTAGCCAAATAGCAGTCTCTCTGTGCGTGATAAGTCAACGAATCAGTTTGAAGCAAATATGGCAACATGCACTGCATTAGCTAGCAAGGGGTCTACACTCTACACGAAGACCCCTTTAAGGCAAATTCTGAATGTTAGAGATTATACTAATAAAGAGTTTGATCACCTTGCGCATCCCAACGGCTCTCAGAATATCATGTACAAGATTAAGTCATAAGATTGCATCAACGATTGAACCTTTAGTTATGTAAATATCTTTGTAATTATGAGATACATTTCATTCCTTTTATAAAGCATGATACGACTTGTATATATGCTGTACAATTTGCTTGAATAGAAACAATCTCACTTTCTTTCTCATATTTACATTTTCCAGAGTACGTATGTATTCAAACAAGATAGAAATGTAATTAATTAATTAAGAAGATAGCAACAAATGTTTAAACTCTTGATAAATAAATAAATAAATTCATTACTATACATATTTTAGTTGTAATGAATGAAAACATTTAATTAATATTACCGAAGTTCTTGGCAAGGACAGCAATATGAAGAATGGAAATATAGTCCCAACAAATCTTCGGCAGTTAGTTGAGCAAGGTAATCCAAGAAGGTTTCACAGTGTCTTTAAGGCCATTCGTCATCATCTCAACTGCTATCTATCTCTTACCCACTTGTATAGTTGATACATAGAGCAAGTTGTACATATGTATTCTTCAATATCCATAATTTTAAAATTGACCATTTTCTCAAGAATTTTGAGATGTGACATAATAGGATTAGGTTTTGTTTTTGTATTGCGGCGTTTATATATATATATATATATAGTTTGTAAATAAAAGTCTATAGTTTATGATAAATATTATTTTTAAATAATAATTTCAATAAAAATTTCAATAAAAATAATAAAGAATATTTTAAATTTTCATTGTATAAGTGTAGAATAAAATCAACTTAACTTTCAAAACATAAGTTAATAACAATAAATATTTGTTAAACACTTTAATGTTGTAACTTAAAAAGCTACTCTATGCAAATCTTTGATTATAAAAGCATATTATTATTAAATAAATCAATATCTATTTTTTTTATTAATTACTTCTTTTTCCAATTATTGCACAATATAAACAAAACACATGCTTGATCGAATGCGAGTGTGAATAGAATTTAAGTCTCAAAATTTTGTACCTTCTTTGACCAATAATTAAGACGCGTTTTAATAGGTCAATTACAATTAAAAAAAATCATAGTATTAATTTTATTTTATTTTTGTTAATAGATTAATACGTCAATTACAATAAAAAAAATCATATTATTAATTTAATTTTATTTTTGTTAATAGATTAATGTAATTTTCTTTATTAGTAGATTAATGTAAGTTACTACAAACTTGGTTGATATTCAATATTCGACGTAATGTCTCGGCCGGATGTGGTTATTCCATCAATCAATTGTACGGTTGAATATCGTGATTGTTTTGCCTTAAAACATTATCTAATTTCTTTCTTGAACGTTCTTCAACATTGTGAAATATATTTAATTTACTCCGAATTTTTTTTCTTTCATAATGACATAATCTAAAAATTTAATGGTCAATTTGATTACAATTAAAAAATAATTTTCAAAAATCAAAATATAATCTCAAAATTTGTGGTGAAGTTTTAATGTGTTTATTTACTTTTTATTATTTAGCCTAAAAGTAACTCAATCCTCTGGCCACCTATGTGAGTGGAATTTAACTCCTAACCGTCTTGTTTTGAGAAATTAAAAAGAGATTTTACTATCTTTACTAAATGGTAACAACAAGTTTTAATGTCTTTATATAATATTTAAAACTAATAATTTCAATAACTGAAACATGTTTGACAAAATCTCTACTTAAATAAGAAATAAAAAGTCCTTGTTTAGTTGTTGTGAGTTCAAAAATAATATTTATTAAGCATTTACAATTTTTTTTCCCGTGTAGTTAATTACATTACATCAAGTAGTAACTTGAATAAATTAAACATAAAATAAGCTTCATCAAGATTCAATATTGATTATATTTATCTAATTAGCTTTTATTCTGTTACATTATACATCAAGAATCTTCTCCCCAAACTTGTTGAGATATTATGTTGAGCTAGCTTGAGTCATACTGATGTGATGCTGATGTGTCCTAGTTCAGATGATGATGATGGGTTGCAGATGCAGTGTCAGATGGTAATGTGTTGAAGATGCAATGTACGTAATGTGAGAAGCTAATTTGTAGCACCTGGACTAACTGAAATGCCAATTGGCAATTTGTAATTGGTCAAAGGATTAAGCCAGTTGGAAATTATGTTATTATACTATAGGTGGTTACCATTTATAACATAATATTAATAGAGCTGTATCAGATTACTTTGTACATTATTCAATGAAAATTTCTAGATTAATATAGATTCTTCTTATTCATTTTATCTTCCTTTTCTTATGATCCAAACAACCTATAAACTCTAATAAAATACAAGGTAGAAACAAACTAAAATTTTTTTAATTAAATTCATGGTAATCGGGACTGATCTAGAATACAAATTGCCAGCAACATTTGTTACTTTTATGCTATTGAATCTTTAGCATAAATTAGATGTTGGAGCCGGAGAAAACTTCAGTAAATCATGTTTGGCAAGCAAGAAAGCTTAAAAGAAAATGAAAGAAAATTCAAAATGAAAACTTGTAGAATCTTCTCATTTCATCTCGAATGAGTACAACTTACATATATAGCAAGCTAATAGTAACTTGTTACAAATCATTAGTAATTTGTTACATACACATGTAGTGAGCTAAACCAAAATAACTAACTATGCCACATCAGTTGAGTGAGCCATTTAGTTTCTTTTGATCACACAGTAATAGCATGCTCTCCTTTCCTATGGTCTTCACATGTTATCAACTTCACTTACATCCTCTCTTAAACTGGAGTTTTTACTCTTTTCATTACTCTCTTCTTTTGCTCTCCACATGTTATCAGGTTCACTTACATACCCTTTTAAGCCAAAGTCTTTGGGATGAACATTCAGCTTGTTGCGCAAGTAATAGAACTGTGTAAAGGTTTAACCTTTAGTTAACATATTTGTTGTTCGATCTTTACTTGGGAAAAAACAAATAGCTACTTTCTTTGTTATGACCATATCTCTAATAAAATGAATATCTAACTCAATATGCTTTGTTTTAGCATGACAAATTGGATTGTAGGCTAAGGCAATTGCTCCTTGATTGTCACACCACATAATTGGTGTAATGCTTGGCTGAATAGTTAGCTTAGCAAGCAAGGACTATATCCAAATGACCTCTGATGCAGCATGAGCTATGGCTCTATACTTAGTCTCTGTACTTGATTTTGAGACAGTTGATTGTTTCTTTAAGGCCATGAAATCAAGTTGAGACCTAGATAAATTGTAAAACTAGCCATTGATTTTCTATTATCTCAATCACAAGCCCAATATGAGTCTTAGAAACAGGTAATTTGCACAACTCTGCAATTGTAGAATTGGAGTCCAAAATGAATTGTTTGCTTTAAGTATCTTAACAACCTTTACAGGCCTCCTAGTGTAGAGTTCTAAGGCTAGATAGGAACTGACTAAGCTTATTTACAATGAAAGCTGTCTCTGATATGATGAGAGTGACAAATTGCAAGGCCCAATAATCTTCTGCACTGGGAAACTTTGGTAATTTTTGGACCTGAGTCTTTAGTGAGGTGTTGACCTATGGACATAGGTGTTGGCACATGATTGCAATTAACTGTGTCATGTTTAGCCAAAATGTCATTAATGTACTTAGCTTGTGATAGGTGAATGATATTTTGAAGTTTGGAAACTTCAATGCCTAAAAGGTAGCTAAGTTCTCCTAAATCTTTCAAAGCAAAGGTCTTTTGCATGTTTTGAATCACTTGCTCAACTTTAGTTAAGCTGGAACCTGTAATGATAATATCATCCACACATATCAAAACCAAGAGCAAATGACCATTTTCCCTCTTGTAAAAGAGTGAATTGCCTGACTTATAGTTCTGAAACTGCCACTGAAAAGCATTCTTGTTTTAAATCTAGCAAACAAAGCTCTTGGAGCTTGTTTTAAGTCATAGAGAACTTTCCTTAACTTGCATATGTGTTAAGGCAACAAAGCCTTCCGGTTTGTGCCATATACTTACTCATCAAGAATGTAATTTAGAAAGACATTATTCACATCTACTTGTCTAACAATCCAATTATTGATGACTACAATGCTTAAAACTACCCTGATAGTGGAGGCTTTGACCACTAGACTAAAGGTTTTAGTATAGTCAATACCATGTGTTTCATGAAAACCTTTAACAACCGGCCTTGCTTTATACTTCAATAAAGACCCATTTGTTACCAACCACTTTAATAGGAGTATGAGGTAAAACCAAATCCCATGTGTGATTGGCCTACAGGGCTTGGAATTCTTCTCACATGGCTTTGAACCTTATTGGATCAAATAAAACTTGGGAGACAGAGAAAGGTTTAGATGGTTGAGCTGGAAGAGTAGAGAGATAAGACTTTGGTTTAAAGATGCCAGCCTTGGACCTGATACTCATGGGATGACCAATAGGTGGAGGTACAGGTAAGATATAAGGTGGTGAATTGTTTAAACAAGAAGATAAGTGAGGCAAAGGTGAGTTATGAGAGTAGAATATTTATTGGTAGGGGCTGAGAACAGAGGTGCATGATGCGTGTTAGAGTGTTGAAAAGCAGCCCTCTTGGCAAATAAGAATTCCCAAAGTTAGGTTCAGAAAATACAGAACCTCTGCAAAACCACTGAATGATCTACCTCTGCTTTATTAGCCTTTGAAATTTCCTCTGCCAAAGCTCTTGAGGAATAAAGGAAGAGTTATACCTATTCTTGCACCTATTTGCTCCATGTCCAGGGATGAAGCAAATCTAATAGATAATGTCAGGAGGATTTCCTCCACCAGTAAATTGAGAGCCATTATTGTTAAAACCACTACTATATACCAGCAAAATTTGGACTATAACCACTTTCAAAAATTACCTCCAAGATTTCTTTAAGCCACCATTATTCTTTCCAGAATCTGAACTTTTTTAGCTACATTTGCAGTCATATGATGTATAACATCACTAGCAATTTGCCTTTCTTTATTCAATTCAATTTTCATGATTC
>JASUUG010000686.1:0-44435 GCA_030449905.1 Luvunga scandens
TCAACCACTGCTGGGCTCTGATTATCTCTTCTTCGCGCTTTTAATCTCGAAAATTTAACTGTTGAAGTTTTGGTAGTGAACTGGAGTTTTGTTCTGTTTCGTTGCATTCAAGAGCTCTTCTGGGAACTCTACTGACTGCTACGAATTATTGGTAGTTTTGGAATGAGACACCTCTTATGTTGTGTTTACGTAGTGGTAAACGAAATGGGAATTCTGAAATAAAAATTAATGATATGTTTACCTGCAATTTGAGGCTGGAATCAGAATAGAAAATTCACACCGGGCCTACAAATTTATTCTTACAGTTTGAGTCCCAAGTGATGGTTATGAATTAGAACCCCGTTACCGGGACTGACTTTTTTTGCCTCCAAATAATTTCATAATTCGCATTTTATCCTTCATTTAAATAATCACTAAAAAAATAAAAAATGGGTGAAAATCAAAACCAAATTGACAAAGTGGCAACATTGTTGAGTTTATTGATAGAAGAAACTAGGCTTCATAATAATGATAAATTTTATTGAAAGTCTAAATGAATAAAATTAGAGTTTTGAATTCTTTTTATAACAAGCCTAAATATTACGAATTTACCAAAATAATCAAATTTGAGATATAATATGATAATTAAAATTTTCTAATCAAAATAAGAAAAGGAAAACAATCTGCACTCAAATCTGAGTTCTAGAAGAAAAAGATAAAATCAATAAAAATAACAAAAAATGGAAAAAAAACCTTAAAACTCAAAAACAAATAGGAAAGAAAGTAGAATTTTTAGCTCAGCCATAAGTAAAAAGGCTTGAGCAGTTTGAATTTTGTACATTTTTATGCATAATCTTTAAAATGATATATTATATATAAAAAAAGACACACTCTGACTCAAGTTATGGCTTAGGAAAGTATTCTGCTCACGACACTTTAACACACTGCATCACAGTCTAGATTTAATCTTATAAAATTCAAACTGGCAGCGTTTATCATATAGAGCCACAATAGCAGTCGTGGCCAGCGAAGACATTGCATTGAACTAATAACAGCCGTCGAGTTGCGGACATTGAACCAGCAGCAGCTATAGTGTCACGGAAGTCGAACCTTTAGAGTCGCATCGCTAACCGCCACCACTTCCAATTCGGATGATGATGATGTCAATGATGATATGATGATTTGTTTACTATTATTATTATTATTGGAAATATTAATATTAATATCATTAATAATACTATTAATTTTATTAACAATATTTATTAGTAATAATAATTTTTTGAATAATGATAATCACAGTTATTGAAATACAAATATCAATTATTATTACAATAATCGTATTGATTGCATTTAGGTGATCTGTTAATTAAAAACTAATGTCTGATATTAAAATTTGGATAATTGTAGTTTTTAAAAATTCTATACAATATCAAATTGTAGTAAATAATTGTTATTGGCTTGAAAGCTAAATTAGTTAATCCCATGCTTGTATAAAGAAAAACTTATGATATGATTATTATTTTTGTTAAAATTATTATTTAAAAATTATATTTATTACATATTATTAACTTATATTCCATTGTTACATTATCAACATTTATTTCATTCCTCTTTGCTTAAAAACCATAGTAATCGAGCTGCAATAAGAGCCTAAGACTTGCATATTAACAAGAATCCTTTGAACATCCATAAATTAAATATATCAACTGCACCTCCAAAATGCTTCGTTTATGTCATGCATATCGTGATTTGGAAAAGTCATGCTAGTGATCTTGTTGTTAATTATGGACAAAAAATGCTGTAAAAGGTCACATTATACAACATGCATGATTTGTGTACATATTTTTATCAACTACTTAACTTAAAAATAATTCTTATGAAGAAGTGAGCCTTTGGAGTGATTAGGTAAACATTTTAAGGTATAAGAGTAAATTAAATTTGATTTTAAGTAATAATTTATGTTCGATCTTCTCACAAATGCAATTAGCCAAAGGTTATTGGAATAACAAGTATTCTTTTTATTGGAATATAAATAAAAAAATTAGGTGAGGGACATAAATTTAATTTATGAAAATAATTATTTATTTAGGTGGGTTATTTTTCTTTTATATTTAAAAAAAACTATGATATTTAACAATATTTATTCTTTGACGTCTCGGTCAAGCTGAATTGTAACTTGTAAGAGAACGAACTAGGTATATCGCATCACAAGTGGTTAAGTGTCATCAATAACCCAATGTACATGATTCTATCAAATATTGTTTGATTTGATGTTTCCAAAAAGAATTTTTACTATTTAATCTTAGTTTTATTTCATAGTGAAATTGCTGTAATATTCTTTATATTTACCTATAAGTTTGAAAGTTTTCAACATCTTATCGTAAGATAGTGTTTATTTGTCAATATGTATTATTTGATGGTATCATTTTGTTATCATATATATTTTTATATCTCTTATGATGTGTTTACTGAGAATCATTGGTATGTATACTTTTTTTTTATATACACTTGAGAATAAAAATAAAATTGGTGACCTCACCAAATTTGGGAAAGAAGAGAAATGAGCTATCTTTAATGAATTTAGATTTTTAATTAGATATTGAAAAGAGATTTTAATTAGATATTAGACAGATATCTAAATCTTTCTTCACATATCTTATAAATGTAAAATGTAAAACTATGCGATGAGAAACGCAAACAAAAATTACCTCAGCTTAAAAATGTAAAATGTAAAATGTAAAACTATGAGATCAAAATGAACAAAAATGTATTTATAGTATTATATATGCCATAACATTCTTGTAACTTCCCATCACTGAATGCGTCAAAACTGCCCTGTTCAAAAAAAATAAAAAATAAAAACAACAAGAACCATTTCCACTCCCGAAACCACAATATTCTAATCCAAATTTTGATGAGCATCGATGGTTCATCAATATTTGTAAAACACTTGAAGAACTTGAAGACGCTGCCGATTTGACTGTCTGCATTTTAAACGTCCCCAGGGGCCCAATGTCTACCTGACCGTGATTCCTCTACTCCACAGCAGATTGCAATTGGTCCTTATCGCCATTGGCATTTGAGCTCTAAAAGTTATGCTGTTAAAATTGTTGTTAATTATAATTATATAGAAAAATTCAAGTTTATTAAAGTCTCATTATACACACGCTTATGCATATGCATATGCATGATTTATAAACATTTCTATCCACTTAGTTAATTTAAAAAAAAATCCTTATGAAAACTTAAGTCTTGGGAATATTTGGGTTAGAGATCAGGGTTTTTGCACACTTCTTTTTGAGATATTGAAGAAAATTAAATTTAATTTTAAATGATATTTGATTAATCAGATGGGCAAAAATGTGGAAAATGCAATTAGTCAAAAGCTGTTAAAACTTAAAAATTAATTTGTTATGGGAAAATAAATAAAATAAGCAAAGCAAAGAAACGATCTTGAGAGAAACTGAAATTTTCCAAGGAGATAGGAAAGCTTTTAAAATTTATGGATTAAAGATAGAAAAGCTTTTAAAAGATTAGTAGTGATATGGATGAAAATTGATGGATTTAGCTCTCGGAGAATTGAAATTGAAATTTTTTTTTTATCTGAGCGGTTACACTCATAGTTAGATTTTGGATTTTTTTACCCGTGAGATTTAATTTATTTGAGTAGTGGCAGTTGTGCACATTTATTAAAATAAGAATATGATATTTGACCATCTAATATGTATTAAAATAATGGACTCCTCTGGATATTAATTTTTTAAAAAGTCATTCGTTATATTGCTAAGAAGAAACGCTAAGACAAACAAAAGCAAATATATATATATAAACGCAAGCATATTAACTTGAAATTAATTAATAATAAAACATATTTATGGCATTACATGTGGCATAACATTAACTTTATTAAATCTGGCTCGTATCAAAAGCACTATTAAACAAACAAAGAGCACTTCTACCCTGCAAACCACAATGCCCTTGAATTGTGATCCAAATTTTGATGAGCATCGATGGATCATCAACATTCGTAGAACACTTGGTGAAGAACTCGAAGAGGATGCCGATTTGCCTGTCTGCATTTTTAACGTCCCCAAAGCCCTGATGTCGACTGATCCCGATTCCTACACACCACAACAGATTGCAATTGGACCGTACCACCATTGGCGTCCTGAGCTTCAAGAAATGGAAAGATTTAAGCTGGCTGCGGCAAAAAGAACTCAAAGACAACTTCAACGCATTAAGTTTCAGAACTTTGTTGAGCATTTGATGAAACTTGAGCCAAGAATTCGAGCGTGTTATCACAAGATTTTGGATTTCGGTGATGAAACTTTAGCTTGGATGATGGCCATTGATGCAGCGTTCTTGCTCGAGTTCCTTCACATCTACGCCATCAAAGAAGGTCATGCATTAACAAGAGTTTCCTCCAGGTCAATGTCACATTTGGTTGATTATGCCGGGAGGAATTCAGGGCATAATGCAATTCTAAGAGATATTGTGATGCTTGAGAATCAAATACCGTTGTTTATACTGAGAAAAATGTTAGAATTCCAATCTCCTTCGATGGAATTAGCTGATGATATGTTGCTTTCGAAGCTAATTGGAATATGTAAACATCTCTCACCTTTCAAAATGATCGAAAACTTGCCACTTATAGAAGTCTCCGAATGTGCACATTTGCTAGACTTTTTGTACAAGGTGATCGTGCCCAAATTGGAAGAACCAATCGAGATGATCGAAGATGAAGATGGAGATCACAATGATGAGGAAGATCAAGGCAGGAAAAGATTGTTTGTGGATTCAAATCATGTTAAAAAGCTTCTTAGCAATATTTGCAACAAGGGTCCTTTAAGATTTATGAAAAACATGCTTGTGAATTTGCCATGCATGATACTTTCTAACCTTCCGGGATTTGCAATCTTGAAACAACTTCTTCAACATTCATGTCTCTTCCAAGATCAAGAAGAAACCACACGAGAACAAGAGAGTTCTAACGAGATTAACAAGCCACCGTTAGTAGAAGAAATCACAATTCCTTCAGTCACCGAGCTCTCAAAAGCCGGTTTTTGCTTCTCCACCGCCAATGGCGGCATCTCAGCCATTGACTTCGACATCAAAACTGTCACGTTTTATCTTCCCACAGTCAGTTTAGATGTAAACACAGAAGTGTTATTGAGGAACTTAGTTGCATATGAAGCATCAAACGCATCAGGACCGTTGGTTTTTACGCGTTACACGGAATTGATGAATGGGATTATTGATACTGAGGATGATGTGAAGTTGCTTAGAGAAAAGGGTTTGATTTTGAACAGATTGAAGAGTGATGAAGAGGCTGCAAATCTTTGGAATGGGATGAGCAAGTCCATTAGATTGACAAAAGTTCCATTCTTAGATAAAGTGATTGAAGATATTAACAATTATTATGACGGTAGATGGTGTGTTAAAGTTAGGAAATTTATGAAGCATTATGTGTTTGGTTCTTGGCAGTTTTTAACGTTGCTGGCTACCGTTTTGCTCTTGTTCTTGATGACATTACAAGCGTTTTGTGCAATCTACGGCTGCCATCGCTCATTTCATCATGTCAAGAGTACTACTCAAAGACTGTCTTGAGACGGTTATATTTTGCCCCCTCCGTGAAAGTTTTTCAAAAGATTAATTGTTTCTCTGAAAAAAGGTTCTATTACTATACTATATACACAAACTCTTTCAAGTATCAACATAAAAGCAATGAAGCAAATTATTAAGAAAGGGTCTGAGATTAGGATTCTCTAGTTAATGTGATGGGTGTCGAAGCTAGCAAATATAAAAATCTACTCTAAATAAGATTGTATATAGTAATTGAGAAGGGTCGTGTCCATAGAGACTAGTAATTATTAAATTTTGTTTAAAATGAAAATGTTAAATTGAGAGATTGTTGACAATAATGAAAATCAAATTAAAAATATTTAGAATGCAAATTAAAAGTTTAATTCAAAATGAAAAAACTCTGGTTGAAGGAATTAACTCAGCTTTGATTTGACTACTGATTATTGATACAATTACAAATCATTACCGCTTATGAATAGACCGATTATAACTCTTTGAGACATCTAATAGCAAATTTCTCCTTAGTTAGTCGATAACAAGTGACGACCGTTGGTTATTTTCTAATAAATAGACAACCTTAGATACAATCATAGGATTTAATCAATTGACAGCCTGAAAATTAGAGAGACCCAAATCATAATTAAGAAACGCATACGATGGTTCATTTAAATTAGATTGTTTATTCTCATAACACAACGCACTGCTATGTTATTTGCCACAAACATCAAAATCTTCATACGATAAATCTTTCAATTGGTAGTAGATTAAGTTGATAATTAAATAGTGGTCAATTATCTAATTAACAAACATAATCATGACAATAATTCAAAGAATAAACAAATACCCAAAAAACAATAAAACAATTAAAAGCATAAGAAAGATCTCACAGTAATGGTGAATCAAAGTTTCATTAACTTTCAACCAGAAAAATGAGTTTAGTTCCTCATGGAGAAGAGAGAAAACCATAAAAAAATAAAAATAATTAAATTCCCCTATTCCTTCCTTTTCTCCCCTTTTTATAGTTTTCTTCAAAATGATAAAAATACTAATATCTAAAATATTATTTAAAATTTAAATTCAAATTTACAATAGTAACAAAAAGATAAAACACGTTAAAATAAAAACTTCGAGTCCGCAGTTGACAGCACACACCCACGCCTTATCAACAAACTTCTTCTGAAACTGAGAATTTTTCCAGGAAGTCAATTCATCCTCAAACATCATCTTGTAGCTCAATTTAGCACCAATCAATAGAATTGCACCTACAAAAATAAAGCACAAGTAAATCATAATTATTAAGTGTAAAACATTGATATTAAAGGGAGTAAATAATGCAAAACTAGTGCATGAAATGAACTATAACATCATGCACACATGGCATTTTTTTTTTATTTTTTTAAAGATCAGCACAATTCTAATAAGCATCATCCAAATTTTGATAAGTGGTCGATTAAATAGTTTTTAGCTTGGAACACATAGAATCAAACCATTCTAATGTTGATATACATTAATTATTTATGAGTTAAAGAAATTAAAAGTTTTGGGGCACATTACGTACATACTCTTCCCTTAATACATCTTTCTAGTATACGGATATATATATATATAAACTTGGGGCACATTGCGTACATACTCTTCCCTTAATACATTCGCTCTAGTCTATATATATATAAAAGGAGGTACAACAAGGGCGTGGTTCGATCGAATGTTTGCCCCGTATTTGAAGATATCCTCACGTTGAAGCCGATCAATGGATACCACATCGCCCATAACGTGATAGTAATAATCCAACTCACTGAGATATTTGGGAAAGTACAAGCCTCGATGGTGCGAGGTCATCGAACATGAGCATCGTCATGAAGAAATCGATGCAATGTGGATAGGATGCCTCACGACGAGGAAAGTGCTAGCAGAGATCTACGAGACCAGGCGATGTATAACACGCATAGTCTGTTTCGCCATAGGTTCGGGAACCCCAAACCTATTCTACCCTAATTGCTTACAATCATACTTACAAGCACGATCGGGACTCTATTCGACTTTGCTAAACACTAACTAGAGGTTCCCTTTTATAGGCTCAGGATCAATATTACACACTATTTAATATACTATTTATTTTAGTCATCCTTATCTTAATGAATCTACTTTGCAGCTACCTATTATCTATAAGGGACACACATATAATAATTACACACTCGTGATACACATGTATCACTTTACACTCCTAAATATATATTCTATTATTATCACCAATGTTTCCATCATGGGTCTGCTTTGCTTCCTCAGGTGTTGTCACTGCCTGGCATCATGTTGTCTGATGGAGTCCTGAATCCCATCTTGATCCTCTCCCTTAGCTCTTGCCATTCATCATCTTCTTCTTACTGTTGGTTTTGCAAATTTCCTAGTGATGGCTACACTTTCGATCGATCCATGGTCTAGCTATTGCTCGAGTTCTTCGAGCTCGTTCCTCCATCGGTCAATCTCAGGTCTTTCCCATAAAGTGATTTCTCCTACCCTTCCATGTCGTTCTAGGTAGTCATCATATTGCCTCTACAGCTCCTCCGTCCCTTCATTGTCACCATGGAGGCGCATGTTCCTAATCTCCTTTCGGTAGAACAGGTCTGGGGTTGAACCTGTGGCGAAATAGGACTATGCGTGTTGTACATTGGCTCGGTCTCGTAGATCTCTGCTAGCGCTTTCCTCGCCGTGAGACATCCTGTCTACATGGCATTGATTTCTTCATAACAAGGCTTATGTTCGATGACTCAGACCATCAGAGGCTTGTACTTCCCTTGGATACCCGTGAGCTGGACTATTACTATCACGTTATGGGTGATGTTGTATTCATCGATCAACTTAAGTGTGAGGATATGTTCAAATATGAGGGCAAACATTTGGTCGAACCATCGCTTCTTGTTGTACTTCTTACTTGTGTGGATCAAGTTGGGCTCGAACATGAGCACAACTAGGTACATATTTAACCAATACCAGAAAATGTAGTAAGCTTGAGGGGTTATGTCACGTATGACATAGTGACCCTAGTAAGTGTTTTCATTAACCACATAATGGAAGTTGCATCCCACCTTGAATATGGTCTCATGCATTTGGTCCTGGTCAGGAAATAGTTTGAACGGTCTGTGACAGATTCCTCCATTGTTGGCCTAGAACTCCTGTTTGTTAATTGGTGCCCAAACTCTCTAATGGAGGGCATCATTGTCAAATCCTCCTTTGTGATCAATAACCTTCTGGAAGATTTGATCTTTTACTTCTAGAGGGAGCCATGAGAGAAAGGTTGAGTTGTTCTCTAAGAATTGGACTTTTTCTACATGCCACTTAGATGTTCCTGTATCCCTGTGTCCTGGTTGGCTTTTCTTTCTGAATGTTCCTTCTCCTCAGTGTTTAGACGGGGCTCTCCTGAGCATGGTGATAAGTAGGGAAAGGAAGTATGCTACTGTGTCGGACTCTCCTTTGATATGCTTGACCTCGAACTTAAATCTTCGAGAGAGATTCTGACCACCTTGCTAATTAAGGATTCGGGATTTCGCCTTCCTTGCACTTGAGTAATCCCTGCAAGTACTTGTAATCAGTTTTGATCATAAATGGAGTTAGAGAGAGAAAGAATTGGAACTTCTTAATCCTTTTTATAACTGTAAGAACTTCTTTCTTGGAGGATGGTAGTGACTCTGAGCATAATTGAATTGCCCAGATTTATAGCCACATACTCTCTTGTTTCCCTCGGATTCTTCTATCAATAATCCACCCCAGTAGTTGTCATTGGTATTTGTTTGGAGTATGAGCTGGCTATTGTCGGGAATCTTTAAAGGTGGTAGGTGCTGGCACTTTTGCTTTAGCTCTTTTACTATTTTTGTCTCTTCTTCTAATAATTGTGGACACCTTTCTTTAGCTGTTTGGAAATCTGACTCGTAATCTTTGTCAGATTCTAGATGTGGTATGCAGTATGATTGATAATCCTAAGAAATTGTTGGATTTGCTTTCTGAATGACAGCTGTTCTGGGAATTGAGATATTTTCTCAGCAATGTGTGGCTAAGGAATAAGATATCCCTCTTTGATGTGTATCCCTAGGAAATGCACTTCACTTAGTCCTATCTTCATCTTAGATTCTGATAGGACCAGTCCATGCATGTACGTCAATTCTTTGAATTTTGATAGGTGTCTCTCATACTCCTTTTCACTTTTGCTGAAAATTAAAGCATCATCAATATAGATAAGGTAGAAATCCAAAATGGATTTGTACACCTCATCAATCATATTTTGAAACTCTGACGAGACATTCTTTAATCCAAAGGGTATTACGTTCCACTCGTAGTGGCCATGTGGTACCATAAAAGTTGTCTTCTGTTTGTCTTCTTCCTTTATGCCTATCTGCTAAAAGCATGATTTCATGTTAAACTTTAAGAAGACCTTTGCTCCAACTATCCCTTTTAGCAAGTACGTTCTGCGTAGAATGGGGTACCTAATGTCCTCGAGGCAATCATTGAATTTTCTATAATCAATGGCCAATCTCTTTTTTCCACGGACTTGTTATGAGTGCTTGTTGACATAAAATGTCGGGCTGACCTAATTTGACTTCAAGGGTCTTATTAGCTTGAGATCCAACATGGTCTCGATCTCCTGTTTGCATAGTTCCTCATCATGAGACATTCTTAGATGTGATGTTCTCTAGTGTGGCATGGTCCATCCATCTTTGTATGGTATGGATACGAAATGTTGTTCTCTGGCCCAAAACTTGTTTGGGACCTCTGCATAGCATTCCAATAGTTCTTTTTTCTGGGCTTCGAACTTCTGGATTGGGTATCCGTTTGCTACATTCACCCTCTTCAAAGATTGGATGTTTTTCTATCCATAGTAGGAGAAAATTATGAGTTACTCCTTGAACTAGATTCGCTATTGTGTACGAGAATCCCTCAGGAAAGAACCCAAATGGTGTTATTAAGCTGAGAAAGTCAGTGCCCAATAACAAGTCTTCTCCTGTATGGTCAAAGGCAAATTATCTATGCCTTTTTCCAAATGGTAGGACTTCCAACGGCCTCATGTACTTGTGGCTATAGAAGTTTTCTCCATTAGCCGTTAAAAAAGCCACTTGGGTAGGAACAAAATAGTGTCTGGGTAGGCACGCTTCTCTTACTATGGAGTTGACTGCTCCTGTATCAATTAGTGCCGTGAGTGCCATCTTTTCCGTGTTTTTGAGAATGACCTTTATGTAAGGCCTGAAGAATGTAGCATTTTGCATGCTCAGGTCTATAGGTTGAGCTTGCTCTTCTACGGGCTATCCATGCTTTCTCTTCTGGTCCTTTATCAGCATCATTATCGGTTCTGTTTCTTCACTCAATGATTCTGTGCTGTCTGAGTTGCTTTCTTCCATATCGTTTTCTTCCTATAGGGTAAGGATTGCCTTTTCTCCTTTGCTACTCCAGCTGTACCAACTGTCATTGAACTCGGGCTACTCCACCATTTGGAGTAGTTTTACTAGTATCCTCCTTTTTTTCTTACATCGCTTGGCGTAGTGTCCATTTTTTCCACATATGAAGCACCATCCTGTGTTCTTTGGATGCTTGCATTTTTTTACGTACCTGTATTTTTGCCCTTTATATAGTCTCTAGTACTTCTTCTTCCTTTTAGGGATTTTGTAGGTACAGGTTTTGTTAGCGTGCTGGCAACTAAACTTGTTTGGCTTGTCATCATAGTATTTCTGCAATGACGTTCTCTCCAACTGCTTCATATGCTTCTTCAGGTCTTAGGACCTACAGTGGCTCTGGATCAGCTCCATCGCCGTCTGATAAAGCTGGGCCAAGCTTTGATTTGCTAAGTTTATTTTTTCCACCATTTCTGCTATGGGTCTGGGCATATTTATAACAAATGTTTTGTGTACTGTGTCGTTAGGCTTGTGAAATAAATAATAGAGCCTCTCTTGTTTTATGTAGCATTCTTCTATCTGTGGTATGTCACAGCACTTATTCTAAAGAAACTGCTTCTTGGCCATTTCTTCTTCTTTCTGGAAGGGCCGACGAAGTTCATTGCTAGTTGGTGCATTATTGCTCCATAAGGGTCATCCCTATTAACGATGTACTCTCATTTCTCTTGTGAGCTTTATGCCCTACCATCTTCTCAACGTCCTTGTAAAGCCTGATACCACTCTCATCATTGCAGCTCTTCTAGTCAGCTGCGAAGCTCTCAGGCATTCTCCTTCATACCAGGCAGCCATTTTTTCAAAATAGGCTAACCTATCTTTAAGCTTTACATTGTCTATGTTCGAGAACATTTCCCCGTAGTTGAATGACCTAAGTTTATTCTTGTTTCCCAGGTTACTTCTTCTTCTTCAGTTTTTGGGTTTTGTTCTGGCACTCCAGTTGATCGTCCTTTAGAGGCCTGCGACATGTCCTCATCTTTGATGTTTCCTTCTTCCTGCTGGGTGCTTCCATTTGGATTTTATGGGCTAGACGTCTGTCCTTATTCATGTTTAGAGGCTACGAATCTTCTTCTAATATTCGTGTAATTTAGATTTACAAGATTAATTCTTTCCATTATGATTGGTCTTGGGGCAAAATCATCTGAATCTTCTAAAGATTCATCAGATGATTTGCACGGGTCCAAGTAATCTCCCTATCACAAATCCTTTATTGGCCACGGATACCGTTGCGGCCTTTGGTAATCTCTCCAGAATGCCTTTTTGTTGTTGCCTGTTGTGTTTTCTTCCCAGATCTGTCATGGCTTTGTTGGTCGATCTTTTTTCTAGGTTTTGAAGCGTTGCCTTGTTCTCTCCATTTCTTTAGTGTCATCTGCTCCTGTTCTAACTATTACCTTTATAGTGCTGGCCTTGTCGTGCATCTCTGATAGCTGTAGGTTTGTCATTTTATGAGACTTCTTGAGCCTTTTCTTCCTTACCTCAAGGGCTACCATGCTGATTCGTAAGGATTTCTACTAGTGCCTCATTCTGTTCAACAGCGTTTATATTGTTACAGTTGATTGCCTTTTTAATGGGTCTGAATTCGATTGGATTGACCTTCTGAATTATCTATTTGGCTGCGACCATTCCTCCCGTTTGGTTATTGACAAATTCATTGCCAAGATCCGATGTGTTGATCATATGGATGAGACCTATGAACCGAGCAGAGCATGATGTCCTAGGCATGTGCGTGCAGGAAGACGGATGCCTTCCTTCAATCTGGCATCTCTTACAAGGATACAAAGGTCTGGTTTCTTTGGGAAAAGAAACCGAGATCCTTCCATCCTGCATTCTGTCAACCTTAGGGATGTCATGGACCTGTTGGGGCTTGCTTTAGCTTTCATACTCGTTTATCCATTAAAGGGGAAAAACGAGCTAGCTTTGTTTGCATGTCCTGGGTTGGATCACCCTCATTCTCTAACAATAAACCTAGTGATAGGCTTACCGGTACTGCTCATGGAGAACATGTGGGTCTACATTTTATAGTTCATCGAGTGGTGAATCACCAGAGCAGATTCATCTAGCTTTATTGCTAACCCGTTAAGTTGGATTAGTATTTTGATGGAGTCTGAAAGTGAAATCATGTGCAGATCAAGGGTGAAATTGGGCTCTACCTGTAGGACAACATGTCCTTTATAACTCTCTCTCTTATATCTAGTTATTTCTGGTACAGAGAGGATAGACAAGTAGGTTTCTTTGGAGTTTAAGGATATAGACTATACTATGACTTTTGAGGACTTGTAGATGGGCTTAAGCTTGGGTTGTTTGATGGGTATGATGGCTCTAAGGGAGCTCAGGGTGGTGTTTATGTAGTAATATTTGTACGGATCAAAAGGGTCCAATCTGAAAGACTAAATCGCTCTTTCTCTGTTATCGTCTTCTTGGGTTTTGAAGTGGAAGTTTATGGAGGGAAAACTATCAGTAGGATCCCTGATAGTTATGGATGCATGGTCCAGGTTGGGCTGAGGATATGATCTTTGGTTGATTTAAATATATTGATTTTTTTTGGAAAAATGAACTCTTATATAAATAATGATTTAAGAAACAATTTGTGGATATCAATCATTTCTGAAAATAAGATTTATGCAAATAACAAAAGAGAGGTATTTAGAATACCTCTATTCAAAAGCAAAGTGTGTTTGTTTTCATTGTTCTTGTAACTTTCAGTTTAGCCACCGACTTTTCTTAAAGGCAAGACCTAATATGGTGAACAAGTAAGCACCATACCCACCATGACCACAATGACAGTTGATGTTGAGCTATATCACTTGATTCTTTTTATATTAGAAAAATAGTATTATAGTTTTCCCAATATTATTCAGATACTAAGATGTTTGGATTTTTTTGGATAACATAATTCATAAGTATTATTTCAAATTGCCACCAAGACCTTGGCAAAGTGATGGGCTTGTCCCCTCAACAAAAGTTAACGAGAAATAGATTAGGGAAAATTCAAACAACATGCTGCTAAACAAGATATGGAGCAATGATATTCTAGAAGATTTGGCATCAAGACATCTTAAAAGATGTGATCTTATCTGTTCATTGTTTGCTTTTCATTCTTTAAGCTCCAAGATTATAAGTTTAATGCTTGTTCTAATGAAATATTGATAATAATCAGTATTTTTTCAATTAAATTTCTCTAAACATGAAATTTAATTTGGTCTATGGTGCCCTACTCTTTATTCTTGTGCCCTATAATATTATCCATGGATGATGATGATACCAGTTACCTATCGATTAGTTGGACTAATCAAGTACATTTTTCAAAGGAAGACACGCAACAATGATTAAAATATATAATAGGAATAAAAGGCCTATGCATATAGAGTAGCATGCATGCATATATCTTTACTGAAAATTTGATGAATAATAAACACAATTTCAGGAATCATTACATTTCCCTCAAAAGATGCCAGCACTTAGCCAAACGTTTGCTTTCTCTCACTCACACACCAACTAAAAAGAAAGGAGGAAAAAACAAAAACACGAGTTGATATAGTCTAAGCAATCAGTCTGAGTCTGAGATGATATTGAATTTGCAACAATTGTAGACGGAGCAAAAAGCTTGCCATATCATCAGAGCAAGAGCATAATGGTAGCAAGCAATGTAAAGCTTCATATACTTCCAAAACCTAACCTTCAATCTGTTGTTGTAATACTTGTTGGCATCTTCAATACTTTGTCCAAGTGAGGCACTTTCGTTAATTTAATAGATTTACTCACCCCATTCCAAAGATTAGCAACTTTGGCATCACTCTTCAATCTGTTCAAGAGAATCCCTTTTTCCCTAAGCAACTTCACATCCTCTTCAGTATCAATAATCCCATTCATCAACTCAGTATAGCGCGTAAAAACCAATGGCCCGGATGCATTTGATGCTTCGTATGCCACTATGTTTCTCAAGATCACCTTTGAATTTACGTCTAAACTGATGAATGGAAGGTGTAATGTTGCTGTATTCGTGTCGAAACTGATGGTTAATATGTTGCCATTTGCAGCTGAAAATGTAACATTGGACTTGTAGAGCTCATTGACTGAAGGGATTGTGATTTCTTCCACTAATGGTGGCTTGTTCATGTCATTGTTGCTTGAGTAGGAGCTCTTATCATCTAATTTCTTTTCTTCTGGAAATAACATATATTGAACTGGCTGGGCCAAAATTGAAATTAGAGGTAGTTTTGAAAGCATTGTCCAAGGTAATTTGAAGAATAATTTGCGAGGTTTTGATAGAAACAGCTTTTCGATAAGACGGATTGGCCCTTTGTTCAGCTTTAAAAGCAGCTTCCAAATCTCCCTGAATAATCTTTTTATGTAAGTTTGGTCACCAAAATATATTTGCGTCGCTTGCTTGTCTTCTCCTTGATCATCAGCAGCCTCAGTTATCTCAGACTTTTGTTAAGGTTTTGGAGCAATTGTGCCGTACAAAAAATCTAACAAATATGCACGCTCTTAGGCATTGATTTTTTGCATGTCCTTCAGCATTTGAAAAGGCGAAAGCTCTTCGCAAAATCCCAGTAACATGGCCTGTAACATATCATTAGCTGATTCCAAAGATAAATATGTTGGGATAATAAAACCTTTGGTAAAAAGTATCACCTATAATTCAGGAATATTCATGTCATATCACCAAGAATCAATAATAAATTATGCAGAAGCGTACCTGAATAATAAATTATGTGGAAGCATACCTGAATCCATAATGCTAATTCCTCTCTAGGGTTGTTTGATTGACCTTCCAGATCTACAGATCTACGTGTTTTTCCTGAGAAATTTTGGTTCTCTCGCACTCTCCTACGAAGATGGAATATTAGAAAGAATAGAAAAGATTTCCACACATGTGACACAGGGACCAATGATGTGACTTGGGACCACCATGATGTGGCTTGGACTACGACCACTTATATATTGATAGTTCCTATTGTCACGGGGATTCCTAATTCTACCTATCATGAATTAGAATAGTATTAGTCTCTCTACACATTAAAAGACTCACATCCTATTAAATACATTAAAGCCCATAATACCGAAAACTTTAATAGATCACTTTTAATTGCTTAACTTTATACTGACGGTCGATACATAATTATTCACATATAAGCTAGAGAATTCCCTTCACTCTTTTTCCTTCATTCCTTTTGTATCAATTTTTTTTTAAGGGAATTGGACACGGGGCACAATAAGATCTAATTGCAATATTTATTGCACCCACATTAAACGAGTCTCTTGCGTTCACAGGGATACGTGTCAAAGGTTTTCAGGCACATAATATATCTTAGATCTTGACGAGATTACGATGCATATTGAACTTTTGATGCTCATATTTCTTTCTTGATGCACCATAGTTGAAGGATTTTCAGCCTAATGAACGGACTTTCAATGCATTTAGTTTTAGATCGAGATACATTGATAGGTCTTTGGAAATTAAGGTAAAAAAAAAAACACTAGTTAATATTTGATTTTGTTAAATAAACCCAAAAAGAATAATAATTGTCCTTTTAAAAAAGTGAAAATTAGCTATAAGCAACAATTAAGCACGACCTTCTCCTTGGTGGAAACTGTAAAAGCCCTGCTTTCAATTATAAATTTAAATTGAACTCCTTGGTGGAAACTGTAAAAGCCCTGCTTTCAATTATAAATTTAAATTGAACATGAAGCCGTGTACCGTAGTTTCTTGAATCAAAATTCCTGAACACTTTGTGATGCGATAATAGAACAAATTTCAATTAATGATTATTCAATGAATTATTTTGCACTGTTTTTGTTGGGAGATTTATTGCTATTATTATTGTGATTTATCGAATACTGGATTTAGGTAATCTTTTTGTTAAAAACAAGAATTTTATTAACAATAATCCTTTGATAACCATAGTAAGTGGAATCATATCAATTACACCTTCAAAATTCTTCATTTTTTTCATGTATATCGTGATGATTCGTTTTGCAAAAGTCACGCTGATAACATTGCCGTTGCTTCTAGAAGAAAAATTAAAGCTATAAAGAAGTCACATTATTCATGGCAAGTGAATGATTTGTAACCTTTCTATAACTATTTAACTTTAAATTAATCCCTTGTGAACGAATTTAGCCTTTGGAAGTGGATGGGATTTAGAGATAGCTTTCTGGCCTTTGGGCGACAACATTGTTAAGAAATAACGCTTATGAAGAATTTTAGCCTTTTGGACTTGGGAGTGCTTGGGTTCCGATAGGGCTTTTGGCTCACACAGTTTTTAGATATTGAAGTAAACTAAATTAAGCAAGGTTATTAAAAATTAAAAATTATTTTTATGAGAATATAATGAACATAAATAAGTTAGAAACCAACCAAGTTAAACTTTCAGGAAAGGGTCGTTTAAAGTTAAGCGTTAGAACATCTATTTGATATAACTGAATAGATGTTTAGTGAGACATTAGCACGCAAGGTGATGTGCAACGTGACAAGCAAGGTGATGTCTTGATGGTAGTGACGTGTAAGATGACCTGGAGGATAATAAAGCCGCATCACAATCACTCGCCAAAAGATATTGAGGATAAGCGTGAGCTGACAAGGAGACAAATGATTCTATGACTATATAGTACAAGTTGTAAGCTTTCAAGGCAATGTATGTCGATTATTACATACGGGTCGGCCTGTAATACAGAGCTGCATGTCATGCAGCGCATTTTATTATTTTTTTAATATTATAGATGTAACCGACTACCGATACCATCCTTTTAATTGCGTAAAGCGGTAAATATTAAAAGGTAACTATCAGAAAGCTCCCTCATTTTAAGTAAATTTAAGATAATCAATTAAAAAATAATAAACTATCAAAGATCCCCTTAACCGTACATACAAAAAAAAATACTTCTTTTTTCTTTTGATTCATGAAAAATGTAGTTAACATATTTAACTTATATACTAATGAAAGAAATATAATTAAATAAAATTAATTAGATTAATATATTTAAATAAAAATAATTATATTATTTTCTTAATATTACTATTAAATTTAATGATATTTTACTTTAAAAAATGTAACTTATGTACTAATGAGAATACTATTTAAATATAATAAATGAAAATAAATTATATATTAATTAAACTATTTTTAATTTATTAATTACACTATTTTTAATATTACGTAATAAATGTAATGATATTTTGCTTACAATACTATCAAAACAATTTTATCAACTTTTAATTACATTAGAATCCAAGTATCTAAACATATAATGAAATCGATTTATTTATAAATATTTAGAAAAAATCAATCTTAAGATCTCATGATACACATTTACGGCCTAAAATCCCTACCTACTAAAATGAGGGCAATGTTTATCAAACTACGAAATAATTATCATTCTAAACATCGTAATTACCCCTCAAATGTTGTTGTTGTTATTATTAGCAGCTAATATTAGTATGTTTTATGTATACCTTCTAAAAAAATATTCATATATTAGAAAAATATAAAGCATCTAATATTTAATATTTTTAAATAAAACTCAGGAACGATCTCTTGTGCAAATTAATTCATACAAACTTATTTGAGATTAATTACTTTTTTAATCTTTTTTGCTATAATAATTTTTTTTGTTAAACATTAATCAAATTCATTATGGCACATAACATGGATAATTACAATTTGAATGCAACTAATATTGAATAATGTTATATTATATTATGTTTATGGTTATATACTTTAAGCATGACAATTACATTTCTAAATTAAATCAAATTATTTGAGTAATACTACACTCATTAAATGGTTACTTGATTTCTATACTGAATATTGTGCAATTATCACAAAATTAGTTCAATCTTACATTTATATCTACATTTTCTTGAAATTAAGTTAATTTATATAACAACTAAAAATAATAAAATTATGTAAAAATATTAATAAGCTTAAATTTTATATCTATATTTTTAAATTAAATTAAATTAAATTATATTTTTGGTGGAACACTAAGTAATTAGGTTTTATTTAGGCGGGTAAAACTACCGCCAAGATAAAACTAAATTTTTTTTAATACCCTGTACTTTTAGAATTTTTTAATTTTTTCCCAAATTTTGATTCAAAATATAAATACCTCTCATTCTTCCATTGTTGAAACCCTAGCCGCTCAACTCAAAAATATCACCAGCCGCCATCGTAGATGCTCAACAAAAAGAAAAACAAGCTGCAGCCATGAATTTTTGCTCCTAAATTTTGTAAATCTCGCTCTTATCTTTTGTCTTTCTCATTACGTGATGCCTACGTGAAAATGATGATGGGATTCGCAAACTCTCGAGTTTGTGCATCTGGTGGTTACGGCGGTGGGGCCGTAGCCGGTGGATTTGGAAATGGCACTCTCAAGGAGTATGATGAGAAGGTGATCGTCGAGATCTACAAGTCTTTAGTGATGGCGCAGGGTCAGTTGGTGCCCCGCGATCCAGCAAGGCTTGGCCCTCAGGTCGTTTGTCGAAGCTAACAAGAGGAGACTTAATTTAAGAGCATGGCCATACGCTAATGCCTAACAATTTACAATTTCAGATGCGACTAGCCATTCCCATCTCAGAAATTTCTGCGCACTAGAATCAATGTAAGCACCACATACCTTCAATTTGGATTAAAATAACATGCTGTTAAATTCATCATGGAGATCAAAGAAAATAGACAACAAATTTTCCTTTACCCTGCTATTTTGGCTTTTATCAACGTTGTTCTGGTAAACGCAATAAATAAAATTGTTGAAAGTTTTTCTTTGCAACTGGAGTAGCTACAGGCATTAAAACAACTTCTTTCTAATAGGCCACCCTGGTCATTGGCAAAGACACAACCATAGAATACTTACGAGGATTCAATGTTTTTTAAAAAAATATATTAAATTTGTAAGTATAAGATAAATTTCATAAAAATGGATTGATTTAGGGGAAGGATATGAATGATTGTTATCTATCTAGGAGTGAGCATAGGGGGTTGTGATTGCCACATAAAGCCACACGTACGATTGATATATCATATACATGTGATTAAAATTGTTAATTGTGTATGCATACCAATGTTTCCACACAAAATCGGCAAATGTGAGATTGAAACGCGTTTTTCTTGTCACTAGATTGAAATTGATCCAAAGGTTAATATTAAGGCTTAAGTGTTAATTTTTAATTGTAAAAATTATTTAATTAATGTAGATCCCACAATATTAAATTTCCTCTCTCTGCCTCTGTGCAACTCTTATCTTTTGTCTCTATAGCAGTTTTATTTCATTCCAGTGCTTCATGCTAGAAAAATGAAAGAAAAAGCTAAAAATTATATTGATTTTAGTTTTTCACCCCTGCTGTGTTATGATATTACTACCATTTTAAATGCTATGGTAATTAGTAATCTAGATATTCTATGTGCTCTGGCTACCTGAACCAATTGTCTGGGTATGCTGACAAATTATAAAAATTATGAAAACTGCAATAAATATACAAGCAAATAGATAAATAAACAAGGTTTAGATTTTGAATGCTATTTACTTACAAGAAAAAATCTATATGTTGATGACTTTTTAACAATTAGTTTTAGGTGCTTAGTTTCTATTGCATTTTGTGAGTTGCTTATATTATATGCCATTCGATGATTTATATTATTCATGCAATCAATTTTGTTCTTGTTCATTCTAGATGTATTCTCCAATCATTCATGCAATCAATTTTGTTCTTGTTTATTGTAGATGTATTCTCCTCTTTATCTTCCAAAGATGCTTTATTGTTAAATTAAAGTTGACATAAAGGTTGCATAGAACAAGTATACGGGTATGAGAATAATTTTATGTTTTAATATTGCTGTTAAAAAATATTTTTAGAAAAAATATATTGTTAGAATTAGTATATAGTTTTGTGTTTAGTTAGCATTAAAGTCTTTTTTTTGGGTTGAAAATTAAATTTGCTTGATCCTACCCAAGAATTTAGGACATGGATTTGAAATTTTTAATATTATTTTTTTTCTATCCTTGTTTTCTATTATCATTTATTTATTATTTTTTTTTTTTTGCATGCAGGGACCCTTGAAATATAGCAGCATTTGAACTCTAGTTTTTGGAAGCTGTAAATTGATTTAGTTTTGTGTTGGTTGTATTTGATGTCAAAAGTTTCAAAATTATTTTTCAAAAGCTTGTAAAAAATTATTGTAAACTTTGTAGATGGGTGGAAATTTTTATTTGGTTCATTTTTTAGTGCACTGAATAAATTTCATTTATAAGCAAATGCCAACTAATCATTTGAAAAACTAATAAATTGAACACGCTTAATTCATAATAAAAAATGTTCTTACTATGCTATTAGATTTTTGTAATGCCATATATTGGTCATAACAAACATTGAAAAATTATTTAAATTAAGCTTTGAAAAATTGAATAACTTATTTTGTAACTTAAAAATTGTATATATATTTAAAAGAGAATGATAGTCAATTATAAAAAAAAGTGTTGTTAGCAAAATTATAATTACTTAAATGATAAATGAGCATAAATGCAAACAAAAGTGAAAATCTCAAATATAGATGATTAACTTTGATATAACATATCAATTTCCACGGTTCATGGAATAGCCATATAATAAATGTATAATTTATTTGATTATAACCATTTGAAAAATAAAATGTTTAAGAAGTAAAACAACTGCATGCAAAGTTGTTAAAAATGAATTTTGGATGAAGTCAAAGAAATAATTATTTGAAAAGAAATAGAATGGCAAAAATTTTAAAAGAATTGACAAAAAAATGATTTTCCCAGAAGCTTGTAAACAATTCTTATAAACAAATGAATGAAAATTTTGATTTCGCTAATTTTTTTAGTGCAGTAGATAAATTAATAGGGCATGATAATTTTATTTACAATTGCAGTCATTCTTACTTATTACTTATTTATTTATTATTGAGGTTATGAAAAATTAAAACAATTAGTTTGAAAAGTAATGAGAAAGATGAAAATAAACATATAAATATATTTTAAATATAACTAAATACTATTAATTACTTTAAATGATAAATGAGCATAAATATGTATAAAGATCAAAAGTCAAGTATAAATGATCAAATTTATGATCAAAATTAAATTTCCTAAAGTTGTTTATAATTTTTGTTTACGAACAGATTCTAATAGTTGGTAGCAGATTATTTTAAAAATATGCCAACAAATCAATGAGCAAAGACCATTTAAAAGATTAACTAATGAAATATGCTGAAAGCATATTAGAAATTTTTTATTTTCCTAATGTTATATTGGCCATAATAAACTTTTCAAAACTATTTAGCAAAGTCTTGAAAAATTCAAGAACTTATTTTATAAATTGAAAATTATACACATGCTTTAGAAAAAAGAGTGGTACTCATTTTAAACAAAAAAAAAATTGTTCTTAACAAATCTCATGAGGCTTGATAGTAATAATAATAATTGTAGTAACTGAAAAAATAAATACTAATAGTAGTAATAATACAAGTATAATATTATAATATTTGTAATTAATAATATAAATTTTTGGCTGAAGTCATTAAGAAAACTATTATGCAAAGAAAATAGATTGGTAAAAATTTATACGAATTAAAAAAAATCAATTCTTAATTTATTTTAATTTAAGGTAAATAAATACAATTATTTTAGATCAAGAGCTAAGTATAAATAAATTTAACTAAAAAAATCTCATCAAGTCAATTGATCCCAAGGAAAAGAAAAAAAAGATAAAATATTTTTATAACATATGCTACCATAAATTTTTAAATTTTTTTTTGGAAAAATAAAATTTTTGAGAAGCATAGTAATTGCATGCACTTACATATTATTTTTCATATATTGTTGAAGTTTTGAAAAATTAAAGAAATTATTTTAAAAAGTAAAGAGGAAGATGAAAATAATTGCATTAATTTATTTCAAGGATAACTAAAATATAATCAATTAAAATAATAAAATGAGAATAATATGTGTAAAGACTAAAAGTTCAAGTATACGCGCAATCAAGTTTAAAAGATCTCATGAACAAACAAATTAAAAAAAAAAAAGAAGACTTAGATTATGGACCCAAAATGTAGAAAATAATAAAGGGTTACAATAAAAAAATTTCAATATTATGTGGTAAATTGACATTTGTTAAAATAGTAAGGGGTCAAACATAATTCACCTTATTGATATTATTATTATTTTGAAAATGTCAAGAAAAGTAGAGTACAGGAGTTCAACAGAGAAATTGGAATTTCTTAACAAGAAATAGATAAAGTTGATGGCAGAGTTGGTAAATACAAATAAAACTTGAACTTCATATGAAAGTTGAAATTTATTTGAAAGAGTTGGAATATTCAACCCATAAATTATTAAGAAATTAGTTAAGTAGTTCAACCTATAATTAGGAATAATGGACTACGAATTGAATAAAGATTAACGCAAAGAACGCACTTGATAATTAAATTTGAATTATCCATAATGTTGGAATTCAATAATAATTGTTGAAATATGCAACCAAAAATTTTAGCAATCATTACAACAGAAATTCAACCAAAAATTTGGGATATATCAACAATAAATAGATAGCATAAATGGTAAAGTCGGTTAATGGAAGGACAACTTGGAATTTCCACACAAAAGTTGTAATTCATATAAAAGATTTAGAACATACAACCAATAAATAGGAATATAGAAAACAAAATTCGTGGAAAAATAAATTGAAACAATATACAAGAAACTAGATAAAGATTAACATATTGTAGATAATTAAAAATAAACTTGAAGTATCCACCTAAGAAGTTGAAATTTCATGAAAAGAGTGGAAATATAAAACCAAAAAGTTGTGGGAATAAGAGTTAAAAAAATTAACCCAAAACTTGAAATAATTTACTGCGAATTTAAAATTATCAACCCAGAGTTGAGATCTAAAAGTAAACTTGATATATTAACCTACAATATTGGAATTTGATAAAAAAAAATAGGAATATAAAAAACAAAATTCGTGGAAAAATAAGTTGAAACAATATACAAGAAACTAGATAAAGTTTAACATATTGTAGATAAATGAAAATAAACTTGAAGTATCCACCCGATAAGTTGAAATTGGATGAAAAGAGTGGAAATATAAAACCAAAAAGTTGTGGGGATAAGAGTTAAAAAAATTAACCCAAAACTTGAAATAATTTACTAACAATTTCAAAACATCAAACCGATAGTAGAGATGTAAAAAGTAAACTTGATATATTGACCTAAAATATTGGAACTTGATAAACAAAATAGGAATATAGAAAACAAAATTCGTGAAAAAATAAATTGAAACAATATACAAGAAACTAGATAAAGATTAACATATTGTAGATAATTAAAAATAAACTTGAAGTATCCACCTAAGAAGTTGAAATTTCATGAAAAGAGTGGAAATATAAAACCAAAAAGTTGTGGCAATAAGAGTTAAAAAAATTAACCCAAAACTTGAAATAATTTACTGTGAATTTAAAATTATCAACCCAGAGTTGAGATCTAAAAGTAAACTTGATATATTAACCTACAATATTGGAATTTGATAAAAAAAAATAGGAATATAGAAAACAAAATTCGTGGAAAAATAAGTTGAAACAATATACAAGAAACTAGATAAAGTTTAACATATTGTAGATAATTATAAATAAACTTGAAGTATCCACCTAAAGAGTTGAAATTTGATGAAAAGAGTGGAAATATAATACCAATAATTGATGGGAAAAGAGATGAAATAACTTAGCAAAATATAGATAAATAATAACGAGGAATAGGAATTGAAAAACTATACTTGAAACATGTATTATAGATATTGGAATGTAACAAAATAAATACGGATATAACTATTTTATAATATACTTATATTTTTTTATCATTTCTTATGTATTTATAAATTTAAAAATATTTCAATATTTTTCCTCATTTAATTACAATTTTTCCTTTTTTTCTCCTATTTTTTATAATTTTCTCATCATAAAAATAAATATAAATATAATTTTCATAATATTAATCGGTTAAAAACCGGATATACCGGTTGGTGCATGCGGCTGTATGGAATACAGCGATGCATGGCAGGATGACTCATTACATTAAAGTGAAAAGAAATGAAAAGCGTTCATTTCAATGATTTTTTTTTATAGTTTTCATAGATTTTTTTTTTTAGAATATTTCATACAATTTATTTGATCCTAAGAGAAATGCGAATTATTATGGATTTACCTTTTGGTGAATGGAGATTTAAATGCTTTCCCATTTTTAATTCACATAGTAAATTGCTGAGTATTGATGTAGTACCTGGTGACACTTTAATGATTAGAGGTGGCCAACATGCCGTGTTATGCAGTACTCGTGACAGCAAAGGAAAGCTCATGCGTGTTCGTGCTCGTGTCGTGCCGTGCCTACTATGCATTTTGTGTCGTGCCATGTCGTGTTTAAGAAAAAAAGTCTACTAAGCTTTTTTTTTTTAATTTTTTTAAGAACACATATGTTGGAGTATTTTTTTAAGTATATATATCTTTTTGGATCCATGTGCCTTTATTAAAATTTAATAAAATTAAAAATTTAAAACTGAAGTCCATATTCAATAATAATAATAAGATAATGTAATTTTAATTATTAAATTTGACTCTATAGTATTAGAATTCTTTTATAATACTTAACAACAAAAATAATAATAAATTTTTCTTAAGGGTTAACTTAATTATTAACTTGAAATTACGTAGAGTCATATATATAGTTCATAAATAATATTAATAAATATTTATAAAATCATGATATTTAAAATTTTATTTATTAAAATCATGATACCGATTATTTATTTAATAAATTATAAACATAAATCAATTATAATTTTCTTGAAACTAAGGATTAAATAAATTTTAAAAAATTGAGCTAATAAAATATATTAAAAGATTTAATTTCAATTTATTTATAAAATCATAAAATTTTAAGTTTATTTTCATTAAATGTGAAATGTCTTGTGCGTCTTTTTCGCGTGCCGTCTTTGACATAATCGTCTTTGTGCTTTTAAGGCCTTCGTGCCTACAATTCTAAGCCTTGGCTTGGCTATGCGTCTTTATCTTTGACATCGCGTGTTCTACTGAAACATGCTCATGCTGTGTCATGCCTCATGCCATCCAACCCATTGGCCATCTCTATTAATAGTTGAAGTTGTTGAAAAGACCAAAAGAATAAAAAATTGAATGATTATTTCAGAATTTAAATGTGATCTCTGAATGAATTCTAGTTTTTAAAAAAAGTCCTTTATGTGGCTTACTAATGCAAAACTCTTATAAAAGAACATAAACGCAAATATATTAAAGAGCCTTCAAATTAACTTGAAATTAACTAATAATAAAAAAAATTTTATGGCCTTATAACAGTCTTATAAATCCCCTTTACTAAATGTGTCAAAATTTCTTTCTGTCCAAAAACACTTCCAAAGGAAAGAAAAGAAAAAAAAAAAGGCAAACGCATTTACTCCTTAAACCACAATGTCCCGGAATTCTAATCGAAACTCTGATGAGCGTCAATGGGCCAACAAATCCATAAAACACTTGGTGAAAAACTTGAAGGTGATACCGATTTGCCTGCTTGCATTTTGAATGTCACCAAATGATGTAAGGTGTTATGAGTAAGGTACCTTCTGGAGACTATAACTTGGGCTACAGATGTCCATTTTCAACGTAAATATATACCGTTTCGAAGCTTGGTTGAGTTGAAAATTTTGTTTCTTTCGTGGGCATTTCCTATATTTAAGATTTTTTTCCTATTTTTCCTGACTCCTTTAGGATTTTTATCTACTATTCTAAAACTCAGATTTGAGTGTCATTTATTTTCCTTTTCTTATTTTGATTAGGAGAATTTAATTAGCATATCATGCTTCGGATTTACCTATTTTGGTAGATTTATAATATTTAGGTTTGTTATAAAAGGGGCTAAAAACTGTAATTTTATTCATTCAGACTTTCAATAAGATTTTTCATTATTCAGAAACCTAGTTTCTTCTATCAATAAACTTTATCATGCTTCTACTTTATCAGTTGGTATCCGAACAAGTTCATTTGTCATCATGGTACGACCACATGAACAAAAGAATGATCGTCGTAACGACGAAGATCAAAGGGTGTAGGCACAATTTGTAGAGGTTGCGGACATGCGGCTATAGAAGCAGTGTTACAAGCAATGAAAGATGTTTATAACCCAAGATTGGTGGTGATGGAAATGTAATTGAGAGTCTTAGACTTTCCATGAACAAAGATCAAGAAAGGCGTTAACAGCAAAGGGTTGATCGTAGAGAAAAAATTCGGGGAGCCAATATGGTGAACAGCCTGAAGATTTTAATCACGAAGTAGTACCTCAAAACCTGGAATCTGCGAGGCGCATATAGCCACATGTATGTGAAGAGTTAGGAAGCAATTCGGAAGAAGAAGACATTGAGGAATGTGATGGGAGGCATGTCGTGCAAATTTTATTGAACTCGCAAGTGCACGAATCTATTGTAGAATAGATCAATGGTGACGAGTGTCGATCCCACGAGGAGGTGAATTTTAATTGCTTGTAGAATTAATTTTTTTAATGGGTGATTGGATTTATAATGAGAATGATGTAGGCTATTAATTAATTTAAATTAAAGCGGTGGGAATAAACTATTAAAATGAAATGCTTGGATCTCCGGATCTGTCTCAATATGCACTATCAGCTTAACATCAATTATTAGTACTAATTAAATCATGAAGGGGGAACTTCCACTCATCATGAACCACACTCTAATAGATATGGTGCTAAGGGCTTCCCTTGCCAAATAGTAATAACCTTGCCTAGAGAGGCGGTTATTCCAGCCGATATCCAGACAAGATTATTACTATCTGTCTACGAAAAGTCAAAACAACCACATAAATTAAAGGGGAAGGAAAAGTAAATTTACCAAATTAAGCCCATGGAGCATGTTGAGACTTCACCTTCAACCCAAGCTTGAAAGGAAATTAGCCACTCATATTTGAACTAGGGGTAAAATGGGAATTTTATTAAAATACGTAGAAAATACAAGATGGAGATGGAATTACAGAAAATGGAGCTCAAAAATGGATTCAGGGGTGTCAAATTAGGGAGGGGAGCCCCCTTTTTATAGATACACTGAGTAAATCATAGCCATCGGATTAAATCAATTTGGACGCTCAAGATTGCACCACGTGGCAAGTTCCTATTAGATATAACACATCATTAGGGCTGTTATTCTATGTATATGCATGTACCGTACACACATTTTTTCCGTCCACTAACATTCTGCCACGTCACCGGTCAACATTTTTGGTCCAATAAGCTCGTGACACGTCATCAGTCAACGCCACATCATCAGTCAATGCCACATCATCAGTCAATGCCACATCATCAGTCAATGCCACATCATCAGTCCAATCAAATGCCGCCACGTCATCGTATAGTGCCACATCATCATCGGTGCCACGTCAAAGATACGATGCAAGGTGAAAGCGATCGTGAAGTGTCATGTATGCGATCGTATATATCAACCGCATCAGTATGTGTGAAACGATCAGTATATGTGAACAGTACCATTTTTCTTTTTGTGCTCCTCCTAAGGTTTTCGACTGTCCTGAGTTCAAAAGTGCTATCCGTTTTTTCATCTGATCTTTCGTTTATTGTGAAATGGCCATGATATCCCCTAAAATACATAAAATACTTAATTAAAATAAAACATACATAATTAAATTACAAGGGACTTAAAGACATAAAAATAGGGATGTTAGTGAGACTTGAAGTGTAAAATGATGATTTTCTCCACTATAAATACACACTTTCTAGTACTCAACAAGGCACAAGAAGTGTTTCGATTACAGGGTTAATATCGATATTTCAGATTTTTATGGTGGGATGCATGCTGAGAAATTTTTAGTTTGGATATCAGATGTAGAAAATTTCTTCCAGTGTATAAGGATTCCCTAGGATAAGTGAGTTAAACTTTTGGTGTTTAAATTAAAAGGTGCAGCATCCACATGGTAGCAAAACATCCAGAAACAAAGAAGAGTTATAGAAAAGGCATTGATCAAGTCGTGGCCTAGAATGCAGAGGACGATGAAAGAGTATTTTCTGCCGGTAAATTATCAGTAGCAATTGTATGTGAAGTATCAAAATTATAGACAAGGAAATTGTAGTGTTGATGAATATACAAAAGAATTTAATCATTCGCAAACAAGAAATAATATGGATAAGCTAGAGTTTCAGACAATTACAAAATATTTTAGCAGGTTGAAGCAAGAGCTGCAAGATGAGATTGTAAGAACAACTTGGGATATAGGTACAATGTGCTAGGGCAAAAATGTTGGATGAATAGAAGCAACATGCTATTTCTAAAGTTCAACAAAGGCAATTCACTGGTGTGCAAATAGACCAAACAGTGTTGAAATTGAAAACAAGCAGAAAATGTAGGCTGGTAATAGTCAATGCAACAATCAACGCAGTAGTAGTTAAGACAACAATTGCCTAAAAAATAGCAACTACTTAGATAGTAGAATAATTAGTATATAAAGCCTATGCTAATCCCTATATTTTAACTTAAGTGTTTATATAATTATTACATTTTAAAAAAATACCTTAAAATACTTTGCCCCCAAGGGCGTAGTCGAGTTGGTTGGCAGTGCAATTTGTCGTCCCTCACTTGTGTGGACTCGGGTTCAAATCTTGGGGGTGGGAGGGGGTAAAAGTTGATTTGGGCTTGCCCACCCCCCCTTTCCTTTTTTTTAAAAAAAGCCTATACTCAATAAGTGTTTGAAGTGTAGAGAACTAGTGCATAGATCGAATGATTGTCGTTTTGAAACTTTAAATTTGGTAAAGGCTGAAGTCGGCAAAGTAGAAGTGAATGATGTTGAGGATGGGGATGACGAGGAGACCTTAGAGTTAGAAGCAGATATGGGAGGGTTACTAAATTGTATTGTGCATAAAGTTTTATTAGCGTCAAAATTTGAAGAAAATAACCAATGCAATAAGATTTTCAAAACACTTGGCACCATGAATGATAAGGTGTTCAACGTGATAATTAACAATAGTAGTGAAAACATAATTTAGAAGGCTATAGTTGATATGATGGTACTTTCGACGTAGAAACATCTTGTACCTTACACTATAAGGTGGATCTATAAAGGGATAAAAACAAGAGTGACAGAGGTATGTCTTGTTTCCTCTCCATTGGGAAGATTTATAAGAATGATGTGGTATGCGATGTGGTAACCATGGGTGTGTGCCATTTGTTATTGGGAAGACCTTGGTAGTTTGATGTAGATACGGTCTATAGAGAAAGGGATAATGTATACGAATTTCGGTGGAATAGTAAGAAGGTTCATTTAGTGCTTTTAACGAACAAGAAGAAGAATTCTAAAAATTTGAAGGGAAGAATTTTCTTGCTATTATGAAGAGACATCTAGAAAAAGATTGTAATAGTTGCAAGAAGTTGTTGAGGGAAGATGAGTTTAAAGTGAATTCTATTCCTAAAGAAGTACAACAATTGTTAGCTAAGTTCGCTGACATTACATCACTAAAGATGCCAAATGGGTTGTCACCTTTGTGAGATATCCAACATCATATTAACCTAGTCCTTAGTGCAAGTTTACCTAACTTGCTCAATTATGCATCAAGCCTCATGAGCATGCGATTTTACAAGGATAGTTTGATGAATTGTTGCAAAAGGGATTCATTCGTGAGAATATAAGTTCATGTACTGTACCAGCCTTGTTGGTGTTAAAAAAGGATGGGAATTGGTGTATGTGCATGGACAGCAGACAGATTAATCAAATTACAGTGAGGTATCAATTTCCTATTATGATGTTTCGAGATATACTAGATCAACTTGATGGTACTCAGGTTTTCTCAAAAATAGACTTGCGAAGTAGATATCATCATATTTGAATTAGGCCTGGAGATGAATGGAAAATTGCATTCAAGACAAAGAAAAGGCTATATGAGTATCTCGTGATGCCATTTGGATTGTCAAATGCACCAAATACTTTTATGCAATATGTTCTTAAGTTTTTTTTCTTACAAATTTTTTGTGGTATATTTTGATGATATTTTGGTGTATTCTGTTGATATAATGACACATTTGGAGCATTTGAGAATGATTGTGAAGGTGTTATGGAGGAATAAGCTTTACATTAATATGAAGAAGTAGAGTTTTATGTAGAGTAATGTGGAGTTTTTGGGTTTTATAGTTGACGTAGATGGGATTCAAGCAATTGAGTCAAAGATACAAGCCATTAGAGAATAACCTAGGCCTAAGAGAGTAGGTGAAGTTAGGAGCTTTTATGAGTTGACAATGTTTTATAAGAGGTTTATTTGCGATTCTAGCACTATAGCCACACCTATTACGGAGTGGTTTGAGAAAGGAAAGTTCAAATGAAAAGAAAATGAAGAGACAAGTTTTGCTTTACTTATTTTAAAAAATACGGCCACCCCTAGAATGGTTGTCTTTACTATTTTCTCAAAATTTTCATTTAAAAGTCATTTTTTTTATAAAACATCATTAACTTATATTTTATATTCACACTTTTTTTTACAATAACTGTAACTTTTAAATTATAACACCTCAATAACGAACAGGGCAAAGACTAGTGGAAATATCTTGGATGGGAGGATGTGCTATTGAAAATGCTTTTCTCCCTAGTATCAAAACTCTTTACAAATTTGATTCATGATGAGAGTATTTTTTTTTCCCCTTACAGTCTTGTAGTTTACTTCATTAAAAAAAACCGCGTACTCACTTCTGTTCCCGTTTCTTGATAATCTTGTCGGTTCAATCACATGTCTTGAATTCGATTTCTTTTTCCATTTTATAATTCATAATATTGACATGTTGTGAAATTTGGTTCTCTAATTCTATAAGGTAAGAATTTGTCAGGACAAATATGATCCAAGATCAGATTCATACGCATTCCATGATGATTGATAGATGATCAATAAAAGCCATCAATCAAGAATTAACACTAACTATCAAGATTGAATTACAGAAGCAAGATTAAACACTACAAGGTGATCACATGCAGAAAGCACAAAACAGAACACAACACAAGCTGCAATATTTGATGAACAAGAAGAGAGCTTCACACTGCTTCTTTATTAGATAAATGAATATATATAGACTTACAGAGCCTTTTACAAGCTTCATACTGATATAAAAATTGACTCCTAACACTTGGCTAAAAAGCCAACAACGGTCAACTAAAACCATTCCAGAATGTTTAACTCTGAACTTAGCATTTAACCCCCAGCGAGCTTACCGGTTATTTTGAGTTAACCCCAAAATGTTTACAAAATTTATCAATCACGCCCGAAACACATATTATTGAGTCATATTAAACAGAATTCAAATATAAAATTTTGTGTGGCTTTTAATTCTGGTATCAATTTCCTCTTCTCAAGTATGTTATGAAGAAATGAAGAATTGAAAAATGAAGATGTTATAGGGTAAGATTTTTACTAAGATATTTTTTTGAAATAAAAGTGAGAAATTGAAATTTTCATTTAATTGAAATATCTGAAAAATAATTTATGGGAACACCAATTTATTAGTCTTGTATTTTAATTTTTTTATTTTTCAAAATCAACTAGATCTAGTAAATGGGGCACAACCAGAGAAATTGATCTTTGGCCTATTTATTATTTTGAAAGGCGAAAGCTTCTTCCGAAATGCCATGAATATTGCCTCCAACAAGCAATAAGCTGTTTCCAAAGATGAATTATGAACTTCAAACATCTGTCAATAGAATTTCGTTGAAACAGAACTTCTATAGACACTGTAAAGCAACAATAGTATTTGCATATCGGGACGAATTAATGAATCCCATAACCAGTAAATAATTTGACTGCATTGACAAGAAGCATAATCGATGGATTTAATATTCGATATAAGTTTAACACTCGGTATTACAGGTTTGATATTTTATTTCAGAAAAAATAAAATGATAAATGTTAATGTTGAAAATCATAAGTATATTATTAGATGCATGCCCTCTGGTCGTTCTCTTTCTTTTGGAAAGATTATTCTACAAGCTTTTAAAGGGAAAGAAGCACATGAAAAAGGGAAGTCCTAAAATTACTTACAAAGGTCGACTATTACTCTACGATCCTCTTGTGGCATGTGGCGTATAAGCAAAGGCTGGTGCATAATTAGAGTGACAACTGGAAGCATTCACTTTTAAAGTGGATGTTTATTTTGTTTATTATTTTTTTATTGATAAATAAAGGACCTAGTTAAAACTAGGCAATAACCGAACATGAATACGCAGACCCAGAGACATCATGTAACAGCCATCCTTCAGTTTCAGTTGGAGGAATTGGAAAAAACATGGATCCCAAGAGGTGAAATGAGAGCTTGGTTGGTGAAGTAATTGGCTACAAAATTGGTTTCCTGATAGTTATGCCACAGAGATAACTGCTAATCTCTATTGAGGAGTCCTTTAATTTCCTGAATAAGAGACGAATAAGCTTTTTTCATCTCTCTCAATCATCCCCATGTTCTTAAGATTGTAGTAGATCCAATTCTTCAAGTCAAATTCAAAGAAATTATAACATAAACTGTTAGGAACCAATTTAAGCCACATCTACCGAGCAATGTCACAATCCCTCAACACATGAATGGTATCTTCAAGGTAGTAGCCACATCTGCAACAAATAGCATCCAAGATAATGTGTCTTCAATGGAGCTCAGACTGGTTCTGATAATTTAGGTCCATTCCATTTCCACGCCAAATTCCACAAAGAGATATTAGCCATAGTACTGGACTGGTGCAAGGAGAGGTATGCCGATTGGGCTGTGAATTGCCCTGTATTGGAGTAAGCCTAGTAGCATTGATCCTCACCACTATTAGGGCAAGGAGCTGTAACTGCAGCAATCTTTAGAATTATGTGATTGGGGAGAAAATGAGCAAATAAGTGCCAATCCCATTGCCATTGTTATCTGAAAAATCAGCCACACGCAAGTTTATTAGCTGATCAGGGATTAGGTTCAAGGTATATGATTGTAAATTATTAGCCTCGTTGATCCATAAATCTCACCAGAATTTTACTCTTTTTCCATCATCAAGGACCCACGAGTTCCCTGTAAAATATGGTCCCAAACCTTCCCTACACCACGCCACAAGTAGGACCCATTCCTAGTTTGTAAGCTATTAGGAAGACAAGTTGTATTAATCTTGTACTTGGAAGCCAAAATCTCAAACCCAAAAATTATTTGGAGAGTTGATGAAGCCCCACCTAATTTTCATCAACAAAAGCCACATTCATGTGAGATGGATTTTTAAGACCAAGGCCTCCACACGTTTTGGGTTGGCATAAAATGTCACACCGAATGAGATTCAATTTTCTTTTTTTCTTCATTTTTGCTCTAAATAAAATGCTTGTAGGTTTGATCAATTTTATTAAGAACCGAAGCTGGGATTTTTGTTCACTGCATGGCATAAATGGGGAGAGCTTAAATGACTAATTGAGCCAAAATAATTCTGCCCATTAAAGAAATATGCTTGGCATTCCATCCTGATAAGCCGCCAATTTAGTTACAGTCTTGTAAACCACTATGCAAAGACTAATTTATAAAATAAATTAAGGGAAACTTGATTGTTGATCTTGGAGATCAGCATTAGAAGAGTTTGATTTAATTCTCTTGGCATTTGCTTTCTTGAGAAAAAATCTTTAATAAGCTGACTAACTGAGGGCCCCACCACATTGAGTCTGAAAAAAGTTGGCATGAAGACCATCCACTCTGGAGCTTTCATTAGGCTCTTACTGAAAACCGTATCTCTGATCTTTGCATCATCAACAATTCTGCTCAGATTGTTAAGAATATAATTGTCAATTAAAGGGAAATCAGTAATAAAAAGATACTGGATATGAACACCTTCTTTCGTGTACAAATTGCAAAAATAAAAAATTGCATGTACTTTGATATCAGCTTCAACATGAAACTACTGCCCCAAATCATTTTTGGTCATGCCAATTCTTTTTCCTTGGCATCTATCGACAGTTTTTTGATAAAAAAAAGCCTTGTTCCAAACCCTACAAACAATCCATTCTCTCCGAGATTTTTGGAACCATAACACTTCCTCTTGAGTTAAAACTCTTTCAAGGTCTTTCTTTAGCCTAATTTCTAACTCAATTAATCCCCTAGAATGGCGCTTCTCATGAGTTCATTGGATTCCTCTTATTCTGCCCAGCAGCTCCTTTTTTCTTTTAAAGATGTTGCCAAAAATGTCTTTAACGATGGAACACCCGTTAAAGAGATCACACGCGCCACTGATTCTGGCTAACCTTCCCCTCTTTTCAGACACTTCTCTAATTATTTTGAAGTCTCTACCAATCATCCACGGGCCATCGACAGACTTTGTAACATAATCTAACTCATGGCCACAAAATTTTCCATACCACAGGAATCAGATTAGCATACACTGCTATGATCCAAGAGCTAGAACCACTTGAATCAATAATTTTGAAATGATAAATTGACTATGATTGGTGACAAACTCCACTTTGGAACTGTCGTCCCAGAGAATCTAAACTCCGATGGAAAAACCCCTAGCTTCCATTCGGTGAGATTTCTAGAAACCATAACTTTTAATGAAACCATCAGCCTTACTCTTACTAATGTGAGGCTCAAAGAAAGCAACCTGATTCAGTTTGTAGTTGCTGATAAAAGTCTTATAAGTCTTGCAAAATCCAGGGGAGAGGGCTACCTAGCAATTCCAAAACAATGTGTTTTATATCATTCTAAAGGAAATAAAAAACAGGTAGAAACGTTTACAAATCTTGCTGAAGAACAAGTTGTTCAAGATCCATATCATCTTCGTCCTCTAACACAGCCTCATCCGATGAGTCCGAGTCATTTTTGCTATCTTCCATATATTCACTGTCGTTGGACTCATCATCTAAATTTTCAATCTCCAAATCTCCTATATCAGGTGGTTCCCCCATTGGATCCATGTTGTTATCCATCACAAGAAGACCTGGCCTCTCACTATAGGATGCATTTATGAATATGGGGGCCTGTTTCTTAATACCTATTGCCTTAACAAAAGTAATGACTGTGTTTCTTAGGGTCCAAATTGGGGGGAACAAAAGTTGGTTGCATGGAATTTGTGGAAATTGGTTTGGGGGCTGTGAATTTATGTGAGCTATTAGTGGTTTGCATGGATGGTTCATGATTGTAGCAAGTGGGGTTTGTGAGGTTGTTAATTTGGTTATTGTGGCACGGGGGGTTTATGGGGTTGCTAATTTGATTTTCTTTCTTTCGTAAATGGGGATTTTGCATGGCTGAGGAAGTGCTCAGGTTAGAGATTGTACTTGGTTTTGGGTCGGGTAAGGCTGTTTGTGTAGATTTCGAGTGGGTGAACTTAGTGTTTTTTTTTTTTTTTGGGTGCTTTTTTGGGTCCCTAAGAGATGTTCTAGATAGTGCATGCATGGAGGATTTATTTCCTTTATATTGAGGGGGTGCAATGGTCAGTTTTGGCTCAACAGCTATATTGGAATCTTCTGTATTCGGTTTATCGTCATTTTCATTCATAAACTGATTGGCAAGAATCCCGAATTTCGAACCTTCATCCTGCTTTCCAAAATTATTTTGGCTTGATCCCTTGGAAGAATCTCTATCCTTATTTCCCTTAAACCTTCATTTTCTAGACACTATCATCCACGGCCCGAACTTGGCACTAGTGAATTCCATTTTCGTCGTTGATGTCGTCTCATCACTGTTTGTAGCTTCCATGCTTTTGGTCTATTGCGCATCATCTTTGATGTTTTCATTAGTTTTCTTATTCGGTCAAGAGTTTGATGTATGCCCGTACATCCCACATTCAAAACAGATCATGGGGGAGATCTCTGTATTTAACTCTTTGTATTTTCCCATCTAACAAAACTTGGGATACCAACGGTCTCTCAAGATCGATTTCAATAGTATTTAAGCGAACTTGTCTCTAGACGCCGATTCTGTATTGTAATCAATCTGTATAATAGTTCCAATTATATGGCCCAACATTCTAAGACTTTTCTTGTGATAATAATGCCTAGGCATCCCTGGGGGCCGAATCCATGAGGTGACTGCATTAATTTTCTCGTTTGAACTATTGAACCTTGGCGACCATTTTTGAATTTCTAGGTCATGGCCTAAAATGATCCGGGGTCCTTGAGTTAAAACAAACTGAGCATCCTGTTCATTCTAAAATGAATAAAGTAGTTTTCATTTTCCTAGATCGATCACCGAAAAGCCACGTGTACTAGCCCACAAAGAGTCTAGACAGGAGCACAGAGCCTTATATCCAATCATTCGATCGAGAAGTTTAAGAACTCCCATTATTTCCCATGGCTTGACAAGCTGGCCATGAACTTCTTGAGAAAAAGATAGACGGATATTCATTCTTTCTCTATCACCACATCTTCCATCTCAAATTCGGAAATCTTCTTTTCCATGAGTTCATCAGCCACCCTTCCTTGTGTTTATATCAATTTGTCTCTAAATGATAAAGGAGAAGGATTGTCCCCATCCTTCCCTTGAGACCTGAATTTAGTTTTCTTTGTTGATCGATCATCCTCAAGTGGAGGAGGCAAGTTCCTTTCAGGAGCGTTCGTGGTTGAGAGCATTTTTGTTTCTTAAAGTGGATGTTTAAATTAAGGGCAAATGTTACTTTACTCAACGTAGTTTGGTGTCAATTATTTAGTTAAAACTCTTATTTCTAAAATACTCAAAATACACTTATCATTACTTTTGAAACTTTTGAATCTAACTTTATATAAGATAAAATAATATTTCTATATGATATAACTTGAAATTAAAATCAATTTGACATGTAACAAGTGAAAATTAACGATAATTAAGTAAATTTTAATGTAAACAGCTACGTACATGAATCTTTTGGGTAATTTTTTAAAATAAAATGACTAATTATATAATTGGTTCAAATTGCAGAGAGTAGAGAAGCATTTACCTTTAAATTAAACTATTGGGCCTTATTGCTGTTGCTTTCTTTTCAGTTTCTTTACATTACAACTTTGTTTACTGTCAAATAAAAATAATAAATATGATTTAATATAGAGTGGCGAAATCCAAGCATTCGATTGGCTGGTTTTTTAACGGCTTTCTTTTGTTGGCTATCCGTAATTCGAACTTTTTTTGTTATTTGAATTCTTTGAAAGGTTGGAAAGACAAAAAAAGTAATTTTGATTTTACCGACCCTTACTTTTTAAAATATACAATTTTATAAAATAACATACAGGTGAAAGTGAAGTATGAGCATATAACTAATATGAAGTCCTTGAATAATGCGAGTTAAAACACATATATAATAAACCATTATCAGTATTAAGAAGGGGGTGAAATAGATTTCAAAAAGTTGAGAAAGATAAACTTGCAAAATTTTCTAGCATTTCAAGTAGGGATGGCAATGAGGCAGATATAGGTTGGATGTATCTTGTTTCATATCTAGATTCATGAAAAAAAATTAGGACATGTATTTACTCCAAATTCATCAAAGGTCTATGATTTTTACTTCACATTCATATTCAAAACATATAAATAAATAAAGGTCCAGATCTACTTCAAATCTATTATGAATTTATTAATTTTAACTTTTCAATAAGGTGAATTTTAAAATTTTTTATAGATTATAACAGAATATTAACAAAGTTTATTTTTATTAAAATCTAAAATCCATCAAGAAAAATAAGAGAGAAACAATATTTGAGACAGACAAAAACCTATTGCTATCAGCTAATACACATAGTGGATCTCAATTGAAATTAAGAAGAAAACTTTGAGTTTCATATAAAATTAATAAATATCGTATCTTATAAGTCTGATATTGATATTAGTAAACTAGGTATAAGTTTAATTTGATTGTGAAAGTAATAAATTATTGAAAATTATTTAATTCTTAAAAATAAAATTAAATTAAAAGACTTTTAATTGGACATGAATCCAAATTTTAAGTTTATGTTGTTCCAAATTCATCTTGAACATTCATTTAGATCTAATCTATCTCAAAACCATTTTAGACCAACCCAAATATGATTCATTTGGATTTAAAATGATGTGGATCATGCATCAAGCCTGCTCCATTGACACCCCAAATTACAATACACACAACTTCAATTACAATATCCATACTTACTTTCTTTTATATGTAACTTAGTGCATGGTAAACACAAGTAAAAATACGTATAAAAAGGCACTATCTCTTTACAAGTAGCCAATTATCACTATCCACATCCTACAGCAGATGAAGTAAAATGCCACAAAGCAAGAAAGAGATAAACTTGATGCTAAGACTGGACAAATCCAACCCAACCCAATCCAACCCAATTAAATTTTGACGGGTTGATTGGGTCAATTTTTTTAAACCCAATTAATAATTGGATTAATCCAACCCACATAAATAATAATAATAATAATAATAATAATAATAATAATAATAATAATAATAATATTAAGAGAAAAAAATTCTTAATTAAAAAACCCTAAAGACCTTTTTATTTTTTATCCTCTTTTTATTCTTTTTATAAAAGAGATTATTTCATTATTATATTCACACTCTAAACTCTAATTGTAAATCTAAAATCACTCTCTCAATTCTCAAATCTTGGTTCTCATACAAGTAGGTATTTTCTTGAATCTATTCATTCTATATTCTTTTTTATTTTATGAACATGCATGTTTTTGACATAGAATATTATAAGTAAGAATTGATGGCTATAAGAAAACAAACCATCAAACTATCAAACCATTAAACCATTCCTTTTTTTTTTTTATGAACATGCATGTTTTGGATATACAATATTAAAAGTTAGAATTGACAGCCATAAGAAGACAAGCAATGAATGCATTATAAAAGGATTCTTTATTTAAATATACGTACCGATGTTTGCCTCGGGTCAAACCACGAAACGGCAAAGCGTTTGCATCGTTTCGTTTGTTATTTTTTTTGTTTTCTTTTGCAAGGAAACGACGTCGTTTCATGTGTGTGGCTTTTCCTCTTGGTCAGCACTCGTAGATTCTTTCATGTGCGTGGCTTTCCCTTGTAAAATTTGACAGTTAATAGGCTAGATTTCCCTTGTAAGATTCTTCAACCTCTCTCAGCAATCTTTCAAAAGAAACTTCACCATTGTTATCATCCCCATTCAACCCCAACATCTTTCTCACTTCGATCATTTTCTTTTGTTTCATGTGTTGTTATTACACAAAAAAGAACCGGGCTGTAACTTGATTTTCGTTGTTATTGGCATGAAATGATCTCTTCCTCTCTTCGTTCATTCATTATAGCAAAAACCAGTTTGTAAAAGATCGGCATTGTCCCTAGAAACTTGATTTTACTTCGAACTTTCATATAGGTATCATTCAAAGCATTGGATCTATGGATCAAGGAGAGGGGATGTGGATAATCAATCTTAAGAATTGATTTTCGGCATTGTGAAGGATTGATCGCATAAAAGTCTCTCACCGTGCGCCCGCGCCAATCACTCACTCTCCCCTACCACCCACTCCCATAATAATTGTCCTTCTACACCAATAACAAAAGCTCACGGCATGTCCTAAGCCACATCCCCTCCCTCGGCCTCTCCTTCACCCACCCCTTATCCCTCATGTTATATAATAATTAAACCCCAAGCTCGCCTCATCTCCAACTTGCCCACGAAGAATTAATTCTCGTTGTCCTTTGACTTCCATTGAAAGATTTTAAGTTTTGAAAGTGGGTTTGGTTGGTTTGTTCGCTTGTTTGACAACCCTTCGATGATCTCCCTCAACCTTTGGCCACGGTGATTTCGCTTCTTTTTTTCTCTATATTATTAGCCTAGCTTCATAAATTATATATACATAAGTTTAAAACAAGTATTTTAGAATTGCTTTTGCTTCAAGAATTAATTAGATCTCAAAAGAAAAAAGAGAAAAGAAAAATGTTGCATTCAAGGTACTTTGTTTAAATGCAACACGAAGAAGCTTCTTCTTCTCTTTTTTTTTGGCTTTCCTTTTCCCCCTCTAAAACCAATGTGAAGAATTGGATGAAACAAATGAAAATGGAAAAAGGGTCTTTCTATGTAAAAAGCTTAGAGACAAGACCAATAATGAAACAACAATGGAGAGCTTGAAGCTAGCAAAAGCAAAGGTCCATTCTAGGCTCCACGAACACTATTGGGCAATAGAGAGAGAAAAAAGAGATAGTGAGAGAAAAACACAGGAGTCAATGATTTTGCATTTCTAAATCCCAAAACAACATCGTTTCATGACAAAAAAATAAAAAAAATAAATAAACGAAATAACGCAAATGCTTTACCGTTTCGAGGATTTGGACCGGTGCCAAACATCATTTTCCTTAAATATATATTATTTTACTATTATCAATTTTTATTCATTTATTGTTATTGTTTTTTATGGATGGGTAACGGTTCGTCGCTGCAAGTGAATGATGCTAATGTGCTTGCAACTAAAAATCTTAATGACGAGTGTCAAAAGCGAAAACCTACAATATCGCTATCAAATATAAAGGAACATTTTACCAAGTATGACAAAGGTAATAGATGCAAATGTAATTATTGTGACAAAGATTATTCTTGTCAATCAGGTTTTGGGACTAAAATATGCTGAATCATTTGAAATTAAGATGTCCAAAATATAATAATATTATGGCAGGAGAGGATAAAAAAAAAGGTTTTGGTGAAAGCAAAAATAACCAATGTATGTGCTTTCTTAGTGGTCTACACTAGCTATGGGATTTAGTAAGGAAGAATGTAGAAAAACATGTGCGGGATGGTAATTCTTGATGAGAAGTCTTTAGCTCATGTTGAAAAGAAGGGTTTCAATATTTCAAAGAGTGTTGCTTGTCCAAAATTTACTTCTCCTTCTAGAAGAACAATTACCATGGATATTTATCAGCTTTACTTAGATGAGAAACTCAATTTGAAAAGGTTATTTATTGAAAATGCCTAAAGAGTTTGTATAACCACTGACTGTTAGACTTCTATTAAAATATCAATTATATGGTGATCACAGCCCATTTTATTAATAATGAATGGAAGTTGCACAAGAGAATATTGAATTTTTTGACAATTCCTAACCATAAATGAGAGACAATAGGGAAGTTGATTGAGAGTTGTTTATTGGTGCGAGGTATTGAGAGGATCTTTACAATCATGGTTGATAATGCAACTTCAAATGATGTGGCTATCAATTATGTTAAAAAGAAACTAAAAAGTTAGAATGGTGATGGCCTAGTGTTAGATGGGGAATTAATACACATAAGATGTTGTGCTCATATTGTTTACTTAATTGTAGCTGATGGGATGAAAGACATGCATGATTCAATTGTTAGCATTCACAATGTCGTGCGATATGTAAGATCTTCAACCTCACGGTTACAACAATTTAAGAAATGTTGCGAGCATAAAAAAGTTGAATTTAAGAGAATAGTGACATTAGATGTACCTACAAGGTGAAACTCTACTTACTTGATGTTAAAAAGTGCTTTAAAATTTCAAAAAGCTTTTGATAGGTTGGTAGATGATGATGAACCTTATACGATATATTTTTCAGAAGATGACAATGGAAAAAAGAAAAAGGGTCCACTAAAGGATATATATCAGCTAATGCTGAAATATTTGTGAAATTTTTTGGAGTCTTTTATAAAGTCACTTTAAAATTTAGTGCTTCTTTATCTATTACTTCTCATATGCATTTTCATGACTTATATTCAATTCAATCTGAGTTGACATCTTTTGTTGAAAGTGAAGACTTCTTATTGGATAGCATGGCTGTTAGTATGAAAAAGAAGTATGATAAGTATTGGGGCACAATTGAAAACATTAACACATTATACTTGTTGCAATTGTTCTTGATCCAAGGTATAAATTGGATTATGTTACATTTTTATTGGTGAAATGTATGGTGAAACAAAAGCAAAGAGAGTGCAAAGAGAAAAAAAAAAGAGGGCTTATGTCACGCCTTTATGAATTCTACCTTTAGAGATTGTCACAGTATTGCCAATAACCAAGTTTTTGATGATGCACCTTTGGTTAATGTGGTTGATGTGGAAAAGGAAAATGGTGATAAGGATTTTCGTACTGCAATGCTATTGAAGTTCAAGAAAATGAAAGAGTAGGCACATGTTAAAATAAAAAAATGAGGTCGATAGGTGTTTGCTGGGAGTTCTAGTGAAGATCCATGTGATAGTAAATTTGATATTTTAGACGGTGGAAAGTTAATTCTTGAAATATCAAATTTATCACGAATGTTGCAAAGGATGTGTTCACAATACCAAGTATCAACAGAGCTTCTGGGTTGCATTTAGTACTGGAAGATTGGGTGTATTCTTGATCCGTTTCAAAGTTCATTACATCCAAAATAGTAGAAACTTTAATATGCTCACAAAATTGGCTTCGATCTTCACCAGTTGCATTAGATAATGAGCCATTAATGGAGGAGAAGAATTTTATGAACCACTTGAAACAGGTAAAATTTAAGTGTGTATGTGTGTTGTGTGCGTGCATGTATTGTATATTTTTTTATCTTGTTTATTTACTATTTCTTAAACTAATTTTTCATTGTTATTTATTTGTTCTAGAGTTGGTAAATATTTCACCTAAGCCTGTCGCTATTGATTGACGTGGTATATAATTGCTTGGTAAATTTATTATCTTGTAAATTTAATTTTAAAAAGTAAGTTGGTTTCAATTTCTCTTTTATTTTTTAATAAACAGTTACTGCTATAAATCACTTTCATTTTATTACAGGACATGATACTCCACTAATTATCTAAAAAGGTCTGAATTTACAATTCAAAACGAGATGCAAGAAGTCGTAAAAAGTCTAGAAGCTCTTTGTGAAATTTTTAATTTTAATATAGTTGGTTTTTTTGTTTTCTTTATCAAATACCTCGGAATCATTAATATATTTTTACGTTATAATATATTTATCATTTCAATAAGTTTTATCAAGTTTTTTATTTAATTTTTAATTTTTTGATTCGATTTTAAATTTTCAATCTAATCAACCCAACTCAACCCAATTCGATTATCTAAGGGTTGATCGGATAAAGTTAAATATGTTTATTTAATTAGATTAGATTGATTTTATTTCTAACTTATTTAAGAATTGGTTGGATTAAATTAACAAACCCAACCACAAACCCAACACATGCCCACCGTACTGATGCAATGTAAACATGTATAATAATTCGTATATATAGGCATTATCACTGTGCAATTAACCAAATATCACTATCCACATTCCACAAGGGATAAAGTAGACTTAAAAAGCGGGAAAAAGATACTCTTGATGCAAGGTAACACGTGTAATAAAACGTACGAAAAGGCATTATCACTATTATGCAATTAGCCAATTATCACCTTCCACATTCCCTAAGGGATGGAGTAGGTGTCAAAAAGCAAGAAAAAGAGGCACCTGAC
>JASUUG010000687.1:0-49672 GCA_030449905.1 Luvunga scandens
GTATGATTACATATAAAATTTTGATGCCCTCAAAATTAAGTGCATGCAAGGCCAATGAGACCATTTTATAGATTCTGAATAGGAGTAATTATATACATAATCAACCTTAAGATAATCTTGATTACATATAAATATCCCTAGCTTGATCTCTATATACTATTACACATTCGAATGACTATAAAGTTATTTAGGAAATATCTTCATGGAACACAGGTTATTTTAAAGGATAATTTTCACAGAAAATATGTAAGTTATACAAATCTCTACATTGGGGCTACTCATTTAATTTGTCGGTAAAATTTTTAAATAATAAACGATAGTCCTTGAGTTCATACCACTGAACATAAGATACTGAGGGAAATTTAGTTTCAATTTATGTTAAATAATAAAATCACTTTTAAAAGATTTGTATCACGATGGTGTACCTTTACCCCAAGACAATTAACTAAGATGATCAATAATTAATTAGCACATTAAAAGTTTCTTGTGTGACCCGATGAAAAAGCAGTTTCATTTATTCTAGACCTACACAGTATGAGCCGTGAATTTTAAGAATCTCAAATAACTTAGAAAAATCATCATTTAACCCCCCTCAACGGGGATCTACAAATAAAAGTTATTCAGATAAAATACTACATATATATTGAGTAGTTATAATCCAAACTAGAGATATTTATCCATCTCGAATACAAAGTAATTGAAATTGTAAGACCCAAGGCCAAAACTTGAATCTGAATCAAATGAGCAAACGCGGGCAAATGTCTCCTCTAGGCCCCTAACCAAGAAACAAAAATCAAATCCTGAGACTCTAAAATAAGCCACTGAAACATTACTCACAAACTCATCTGTCAACACATATAGCTTTTGGTAATAAAACTTAAAGAGAGTTTGTGTAAATAGTATGAGAGAAAGAGCAAGCCTGAAGGCAGAGCGAAGAACAAGCATACGACCTCATTTCTCAGAATCATCTTCAACATAGGCATGCTGCCGTTTGCTTCTGGATCCTCATTGCGAGTAATATTTGGCATATGAACCCAAAAAGATGCAAACTATCAAAGATTTAATATCTGTACTGATTTGGCCATACTGCTATAACAGTCGTAAATCCACAGAGGATTTCTAAATCTACGGCGACACCCTAGCATTATAAATATAAATTATTAAAGCAGCCTTTTAGAGATCTCATATAACTAAATTATTGACTTACACTATGCAATCTCACAAACTTTATATTTCCATCTTTCCACAATATTGCAAAAGATTACTGTCTGATGCTGTTTTCTTTAAATTTGTAGGAATTCATAGTCGTGGAGGTGTTAAGTTGCACGAATTCACCAAGTGCAGCTTGATGCTTACAATTATGTTCACAATCGTTAAATTTAAAGTGCCAAGTAGCCTACAAACCTGTAATATATGCAAAGAATGGAATTATACGTCTCAATCAATGAAAATGTATTGTCATTCATTAAGTGACAAATTTTAAGCTCAGAAATTGAAGGCCAATTGTATGCAAAACTTTGATATTCTTACTTCGATACATCCAAATCCAAACAGGAAAGTGGATACTCGAGCAATTTAAGATAGGAATGACGAAGATGCTGTTCATTAAAAGCAGAAACAGAGCTGTAACAGAGGGTTGCAGAGAAGAAAATAGCCAATTAAACTTATTTCTTAGCTTCGGAATGACGAAGGAGATATGCATGGGCACCGTTTTAAGTCAACCAAAGTTAAATTGGCCGTACCATTAGTTTGGATGCATGTAAAGATGATTTGAGCTCATAGTTGTTGCATAAAAACCTTTGTTATTTTTACTTTTGTTCTCAAAATTGTAGAATATCTGTGTTCTTGCTTTCTTCAAATGTTGAATAAAGGGAAAAAGAATGTTGAATATAGAAGGAAAATGGAAGGCATCTAGCTTGGCTTTAGAAGTCTTCTACTTATAAAAGCGAGCTAAATTAAAAGATTTTAATCTCTCTTTTCATTACCATAAGCGCACTGCATTTTTTTTTTTTAAATAATCAACAATGCCAAATTGTAATGTATGGAAAATTCATATTCCTGTCGTGTCCAAATAAGGGAAAACGAAATTTTAAATAATCCAAATTCGACTCGTTTGTTAAAGTTATATATTTAATATGCTAATAACATAATTAACATCACGCGATTATTATACTAAATGAAATAAAAGACAGTACCCGCCACCAATAACTAGCATGCTTCGCTTGCTCGTGCTTTAGGAACTGGACATTGGTGAATTAACCAAGGGTCAAGGAAACAATGTCAAAAACACAAAATGGACCGTGGACACTGTAATTTTTTTTTTTGGGTAATTGTACACGAAATGGGACTAATTTTCAGATATTTTCAAATTCATTTAGTTATGAAAGCAATGCGAAATGATTTCCTTTTATTTTCAAACATTATATGGAATCAAATAACAGTGATACATAGAGAAAACTGATAATTATCTGATTGTATTTTTCTCATTTTTAAAAGGAGGTGGTGGGGTTTTGGTTGTTTGCAAAATTATTGGTGTGGGTGTCTATTTGTTTTTGTTTTCACTTTATTACTTAATTAGCAAAGCAAACATGTAATCATTCGTAAAGGGGTCACTAGCATTGGATTATGTAAGATGAATTTGTAAGACTTATTAATTTCGATGAAAATGTAGCTTTACTAAGTTATTAATTCACTAAGTTAACTTGCGGTATTAATATTTACCAATTGTGGTGAATAATTTATTTGACTTGTCCTAATTTTCAATTAACAAAGATGTTCAATTAATGTATGGGAAAAAAGATAATTTTTTAGATCTTTAATCCCTAGGATTTAATTTCCCTCTGTTTCGATTATTGGCATTGTAAAGGCTCGCAGAATATCATCAAATATTTGTATTTTATCTCACAAATTGGCAAATATCGATTGATTTCTCCATAGGCAGCCATCACTAATTGAAAGTAACAACACCTGCCACTTATCAAAAATTTATTTTAAGAATCCTTTTTATTTGAAATCTTTGAAAAGAAAAATTAACCAAATTAGATTAAAGATATACATAAATTCGATATCAATTTAAAATGTGAGTATGATTTAATAAGAGAGAACGAGAATTGATCATATCCCAAAAGATTGAAAATAAGATTATACAAAATTGCATGCAGGCGTATCATATGTTAACCTTCATTTTTTTTGTCGTTGAAAATTAATTAATTAATTCCACTACTTCCTTTTTTAGTTGTATGGTGTGTAATACAGTGGCTACTTCTTAATTATGTTGCATATTTGTTAATTTAAAGAAATAGTACTTGTATCCATCAAACTTACTTTATTAATATTTTTCATCAATATGGCTAATGGCTTAGCAAATGTAGCAGAAGGGGTCAGCCAAAATAAAGTACTTTCTATTATATTAACTTTATTAATTGCTGAAGTAAAAAAAAAAAGGAAAAAAGTTAAAACAATTCTAACTCAAAATTAGTAGGGTATAACGTAGGGATGTCAAAAATATCCGTCTAGATTCAATTCAAATTGAATCCAACCTATTCCAAAAAATGAGCCTGTATGGTCTCAGGCATCATTTGAGAAATTTGGTGTCCGGCCAAGAACTTGAATTTTATAGAAAAAAATTATAAAAATATATTATTTTAAGTAATTATATTTATTTGGTTCCTCTATTATATATATTTAAAATTTTAAAAATTTATATCTTCTTGCCCAATTTCATTAAAATAAAATTTAAAAATTATAAAATTATGAAATAAATTTAAAAAATATACATATATATAATGTTACGAAATATAAAATCCAACCTTTTTATGCCCAAATAAAAAGCTTAGCCTAACGTGTCTAAAAAATATGTTCGGATTGGATCTAGGCAATGCCATATCCGAACTTGACCTCGGGTTTTGGATTGTTATAAATATTTTTAAATTTCAGTCGAATTTACCTGTGTGATGCACAAATTACCTTTATCACTTCTTCCAAATAAATACTCATAAATTTCACTCAAACTGTCACAAAAAAAAAAGAAAAAAAAATCATAGAGTTAATTTTTCTTCTTCTTTATTCCATTATTCAATGCGAAATATAATAAATAAGGAGAAAGGAGAAATTAACGAGAAAATTAGAGTGCTCGTTGCAATGATAAAAACTCATGCAAGTGCTTATTTCAGATGTAAGTGTAGCATTGAGCATTCATTAATTTGACAAAAAATAAGTGAATTTATTTGTATTTTAATCAAAATCGAGTGACATAAACAAAATTTTCCCGCTCCAGATATTTATCATTTTCTCGTTCCAAACAAAAATGCGTAAAATTAAGAAACCAGTAGGCACTGAAAGAGAGAAACAGACTAAGAGGAGATCAAAGGATGGAACCCGAAGGAAAAACCCTAGCAACGATCCCTGAAGAAGAAGAAGATGATGATGACATGGCCTTGCCCGACGCCAAGAACAACCCTAAAACAATAACAAAAGATAGCTCTTCGGGCTCGAGTAATGCCTCTGACTCGGACTCGGATTCTGACTCAGAAGACAAAGCAAAACAGAACACGGAGCTTCAAACTCTAGAGTATCAGCTATCCAATGAACCTTCCAATTACGACATCCATGTTCAAGTAACTTCAGTACACATAATTATTGAGTGATTTTATGGATACCCATTTGCTTGTTCTTTCTTGGGTTGCGATAAAAATGGCTTTTCTTTTTTCAGTGTATAAAGGTTTTAGAAAAATGGGTGAGATAGAGAAGTTGAGACAAGCTAGGGAAGTCATGAATGGGATTTTTCCATTGACTCATGCTATGTGGCAAGAATGGGCGAGAGATGAAGCCTCTATTTCAACTGGGTATCTGTTGTTTCCTTTTTGCAGTGGTTTTTGATTTTGCGAACAAATATTTTTTCGCTTAGAGATATATATGTTTGTGTTAGTTATTTGCTAATGTAATAAGGAACAAAACCTGCTTAAAAGGTATTAAAGAAAGAAAAAAGGAACTACTCTGAAGAAGGTGATACTTATAGTGGGAGTTCTATTCTTTGGGTTTTAATTGATGGGAAGAAGAAATAGCTTATATGTTTACAGAATTAGACATTTGATCGCTGAGCTAGTTGAGGAAGATAATTAATCACAATGTCTGATGTTGCTCCTGTTGGCCTCAGCTAATTGTTAAGATTTCATACTTTTTTGGGTTTTACATAGCTGTGACCTAAAGCTTAATGTATACATTGATAATTACATAATCGGTTTCTTGCTGATACTTGGCTTTAATTTGTAGACTTGAGGCTCTTTTGGGAGTTGAGAAGCTTTACGAAAGAGGAGTTTCTGATTATCTGGTTTGTTCTCTTTATGCCTACAGAATTTGAATTAACACTATGCATGAATTTATGATTCATTTTTTTTTTAGGAGAAAGATTTTATGAAATTGAAGCATCGTAGTAAAGCGTGCTAGTCGTAAGCTTGATTCACTTCGTTTTTATTTTATTACCAAGAGGTGCTAACAGTTCATGATGCACAAAAGAGGGGAAAAAAAATCTTCTTGGTATATACATAAATTTTAGAATCTGAATCATTTTCAACCAAAGAAATAATTTTACAGTGGCTGAAGAGCAGCATTTTCGTTTATATGAAAGTTCAATTGTTATATCATCTGTTTCCGTCTCCTTTGTGGTAAATAAAGTCCTTGATGATGGCAATAAGAATTACAGAAGAAGTTGTTAATTTCATAACTGGAGATTTTCGTCATAGTAGTTCATTGAAAGTGAAGGCAGCTGAATACACTTTTTTCTGATGCAGTCTGTCCCTCTTTGGTGTGATTATTTGAAATTTGTGCAAGAATATGATCCATCTATATGCGAATGTTTACCCGATGGCATTTCAAAGGTAAGGCATCTGTTTGAGCTGGCTATTACTGCTGCTGGTCTGCATGTTTCAGAAGGTAGTAAAATATGGGAAGTGTACAGAGAATTTGAGCTAGCTATATTTTGTAGGATTGATGAGACTAACTTAAGGTGGGATATTTCAAATTATTTTACTTTTTTTTTGGGTTAAATAACGAGTTTATTCCCATCTAAAGGAAGAAAAAGGGAAGGGTCATTTTCTTGGGAAGTGCAACCCTAGCACCTGAGAAGCATTCCAAGACCCTTGCTGCTTGTTTTGCAGGAAAAGGAAAAACAGATTCAGCGGCTTCGAAGTATATTTCATTGCCAGTTGTCTGTTCCCCTTGCTAACTCAAGTACAACTCTTCTTGCCTACAAGTCTTGGCTGGTCGAACAGGGGGCTGTTCTTGATGTTGAATCTAGTAATCTAGACGGGATTTCTTCTAATGTTGCCTCAGCATAACAAAAGGCATTAGAGATGTGTAATGCACGAGCTCATCTTGAAGAGCAGATTTCTAGGCAGGATTTATCTGAGTCAGAGAAATTTCAACAATAGATGGTAGATGACTTTACTATCATCATTTGACAGCTTTTTATAATAAGTGAAATCTGCCGTAAAAATTTTATTAATTTCAATTTTTTTTTTTGGGATTTCTTCTGATGGCATTAGTATTTTATTTTCGTGTATCTTACAATTAATATCTGCACTTTAAATATCATCTATTGTTTCTTAGGAAATAATAGTAATAATAATAAGTAATAAATAATTAATATCTGCTCTTTTAACTGCTGGGGAGGGGGGAACATGCAGTGTTATTATCTTCCTTCTTCTCCTTTTTCTATTTTGTGCTTTCAAGTCTAATATTATTATATAAATCTGCTATTGTTGTAGATATACTTGAATTATGAGCAATCTTCCAGAGATCCTGGTCGAGTTCAACTTCTTTATGAATGTGCTATTACTGACTTTCCTGTATCAAGTGATCTGTGGCTTGATTATACTCGTTATCTTGACAAAACATTAATGGTGTGTTTACTTTCTGGATTGGGGAATCGGAATCCGGAATCGGAATGATTGATGGCGTTTACTTCGCAAAAATGGAGCAGGAATCGGAATCGGAATCGTGGGGCCCACCATTATTTGGGAATGAGGAATGGGAGATTGATTCCCATGAGGGGAGGTGGGAATCAATCTCCTATTCCCTGGAATTCCCATTTTACCCCTCCCCAAAATTGAAAATACCCACTTTGTCCTCATTTGCAATTAATTAATATATTATTATAATTAATTAATTAATATATTATAATTAATTAATCTATTGATACATTATTATCAATAATTATAATTTTTGAATAAATAATCACAATAATTAATATATTATTATTATAATTAATATAATATTATTATAGTTAATTAATTAATATAATTATTATAACTAATTAATATATTAATATATTATTAACAATAACCATTAATAATTATATTTTTTAATAAATAATCACAATAATTAATATATTATTATTATTATAATTAATTAATTTATTGTTATAATAATTATTAATATAATTATTATAATTAATTCATATATTATCATCAATTAATTGATATAATTATTACTATTAATTAATATATAAATATAATATTAACAATAATATATTAATATTTATAGTTTGTGATTAAATAATCACAATAATTAATATATTACTATTATTATAATTAATTCATTTATTATTAATATAAAAATTACCATTAATTATTATATTAATACATTATTAACAATAATATGTTAATAATTTTAGTTTTTGAATAAATAATCACAATAATTAATATATTTTTATTATTATAATTAATTAATTAATATACTATTATAATAATTATTAATACAATTGTTAATTAATTAATATAATTATTACTACTAGTTATTATATTAAAACATTATTAATGATAACTATTAATAATTATAGTTTTTGACTAACTAATCACAATAATTAATATATTATTATTATAATTAATTAATATACTATTATAATAATTATTAATACAATTGTTAATTAATTAATATAATTATTACTACTAGTTATTATATTAAAACATTATTAATGATAACTATTAATAATTATAGTTTTTGACTAACTAATCACAATAATTAATATATTATTATTATAATTAATTAATTTACTATTATAATATTTATTAATATAATTATTATAATATAATTCGTATATTATCATCACTTAATGGATATAATTCTTACTATTAAGTAATATATAAATATATTCTTATCAATAATATATTAATAATTATAGTTTTTGATTAAATAATCACAATAATTAATATATTATTATTATTATAATTAATTCATTTATTATTAATAATAATTAATTAATATAAAAATTACTATTAATTATTATATTAATACATTATTAACAATAACTATTAATAAAAACATTATTTTGACTAAATAATCACAATAATTAATAATATAATTATTATAATTAATTAGTATATTATTATAATTAATTAATTTTACAATTAATTAATATATCAATATATTATTGACAATAATTAATAATAATAAAATTTTTTGAATAAATAATCACTATTATTAAAATATAAATTAATGATTATGAAAATAATTCATTAAGTACTTTTTGGTAATTTATTACAATCAAATTCATTCCGATTCCGATTCCAAGACAAAGTAAACACATTAATGGCAATCCAGCTCATTCCGATTTCGATTCCTATAGTTCAAGTAAACAACTTATTCTGATTCCCATTCCTTATTCCCATTCCAGCCCATTCCCATTCCTGCCCATTCCGATTCCAGCTCATTCCGATTCCAGTTTAGTAAACGCACCATAAGGGTTTATTCTGTTGCAGCTATTTGTATACTAACCCACTCTCCTATTCAGGTAGGTAATGTTGTGAGAGATGCTTATTCCATGGCTTAAAAAAATTGTCCCTGGGTAGGAGAACTTTGGGTACGATCTTTGCTTTCTCTGGAATGTGGCTGTGCTTTTGAGCAGGAGATATCCACTGTAGGTTTAATTGTTACCCTTCATTCTGAGCTTAATCTATTTTCCTGAATGTAATTAATTTCGATTGTTTGAAGTTAGAGAAATAATCAGCTTCCTAGGAAAATTTCTTGGCAAGCACTTGATTGTGGAAGTAATTGAGGAGAAGCATTCCCTATTGTTTTTTTTTTTCCCCTCCACTGAAATTGCAATATACTTCCCTTGAAGAGTAATTTTTGCTTTAGCATTTACACATCTGTACAGAAGCAAACATGAATCAGAGAGATTGAAAGGGCAAATGCACCTGTGCAGACAAATTAATGCATATTAAAGACCGTGGTGGTTGTTGGAATGCTTCAAAAAGTGTTTTCTTGGTGCTCCTGCTCCTTTTATACTTTCATAGCATTTTAATAAACGGGTTGTTTAAAAGTCCTGTACTTATTTTCTTTACAAGCGTCTTTGTATTTTTTTTAAATTTATAAAAGATTATTGTAATTATATTAATGCAATATAAATTGCGCAAACTCAAATCCTAATTTCATTCTGCCCCTATTACATACATATGGGATTCACCTATTATTTCATCAAATTTTCTGTTACTAATTTCAGGTCTTTGAGAAGTCGCTACTATGTACTTTTTCAACCTTTGAGGAGGTAAAGATATAAATTTGTGTCTACCGTACATTTCTTGACCTGGATGATTTGGTATATATCTACTTCTGATTCATCGTGTATTTTTTTGTTAACAGGTTCTTTTTTGTTTCAGTACCTAGATCTATTCCTTATTCGAATAGATGGTTTGAGGCGGAGAATTTTATTCTCTGGTGAAGTTGAGGATGTCTTGGATTATTCATTGATAAGGGAAACCTTTCAGGTTTGTAAACTTATACTGCTTGCTATTCAATATCAAAATTGGTTTTACTCCTTAATATCAAGAAGTTGAAGCCTTCCAAATGATACCCAAGAAATGCTGAATTGTGGATTACTGGATGGAGCTAGTTGCTAGATGATACTTTTAAAAATCAAGACATATGTTGTTTTGCACATGGCTATCAGGTACTTTGGCCCGCAATTGTGGCATATTGGTCTTATGCCAGCATCAGGTATAACTTTGTGTCTGGCATAGATACCATTGGAATTCTGTGTTTCTGTTTAATGGTTTCCAGCAGCTATATCTGTGTCCAACGTTGTGGGATCCTGAAGTTTTAAGTTTCCCCATCAAAATTTTGTTACATATCAAGTAGAAGGCACTGCACTGAAGCATGGGTACTTCTAGATAGCTTGTTCTGGATGCTAGATTTCAATCCATTGCTTTTATTTCTTGGATCATGCTTATCATTAAGGACTTTTCTGGCCAGAGATAGAGCTGACGGGTGCTACCATTATCATTGGTAGGGCAAAAAAGTCAAAATTCCTATGGGATGCTTTCTGACTTAGAGAAGATGTCTTCAAGAATTTATGGTTTTAAGTCTTCACATGATGTTCAACTATTGATAGTCTAACCTTAGTACGGGATGTGCAGCTGTCTTCAAAGTTTGTCCTCATAAACAAATAACCTGTCTGTCTTTATGATACCACTTAAATTTGTTAGCTTTCTGGGATTTGGAGGTGGTAAATGTCCATTAACAACAGTGTCTTTTCTTCCTTACAGCGTGCATCAGATTACTTATCAGAACAGATGAAGAATACCGATGGTTTGCTGCGTTTGTATGCTTATTGGGCTCATCTTGAACAAAGTATGGGAAAAGATACAGTTTCAGCTCGAGGTGTTTGGGAGAGGCTACTTAAGATCAGGTTCACCAATTTTAATTTTTGCCAGTGCATACGTAGCAAAATTTCTTTATATCTATATATATTTCTGGATAACTCGTGCTTCTCTGAATGCAGTGGTGCAACGTTGAAAGCCTGGCAAAGTATATGTCTATGGAAATTGAATTGGGTCATATTAATGAAGCTAGATCCATCTACAAGAGGTGCTACAGTAAAAGATTTACGGGGACAGGTTCAGAGGTAAATTTCTTTCGTCCAGCTTCTTTAATTAATGTTAACTGCTTAACAATGTTCCTTGTTGTTTCCATCTTGTTTGTTTAATTGGTCTTATTTGTAAACATCTGAAATCTTGCGTCTGAATTTCTGATAATTAGATGTTATTTTAGATATCTGTATCTGTTAATGTTCTTTCATGTCTGATTCCAATGCAATTTTAGTTAAACTGCTCTTTACTGCATTTTGGATTAGTTGATATCTTCCTTTCCTAAAAGACAGAATCATTCAGGATGTATGCCACGCATGGCTGCGATTTGAACAGGAATATGGTACACTTGAAGATTTTGACCATTCTGTGCAGAAGGTATGCGCTTTAGCTGTAGTTTCCACTTCTATTTTTAAATGCCAATTTTGTGCCTATTATTTGTTTGAGTGATGTTTTTGATGCATTTCAATTGCTTTTAGGAACTCAGATATATAGAAATCTGTATTGCATTTCTTAATATAATGATATCAATAATTACATGTTATCCACATTGTTAGTTTTTACATTGCAAGTATCTTTCTCATTGAACCCTACTGGAATTGAAGTGAGAATATACTATGCTTGTTGAATAATGATTATAGTTGATCACCTTTTTGAGTGAAATTTGCCCAATCAGCTGTAGTCTTCAAATGATGTCTAGTAATTTGTGTGTATATGCATGTGCACTCATCTTGGTTTAGCTTGCTATTTTAAATATTCTGCTATCTTTCTTAGGTTACACCTCATCTAGAAGAACTGCAGCTATTCAGGTCACAGCAAGAATCCAAATCTCTTCCTGAATCAGCAGATCAGAAAGAGCATTCTGTTAAAAAAACTGGTCATGAAAAGCGAAAATTAGATTCGAACATAAGTTATGAACAGTCTCCTGCTAAGTGGCAGAAAAATACTTTGTGGTGCAATTTGATTTACTTTGGATGGAATTTTAACATGAATAGATGGTTCACAAAATGTTGTATGTTGTTCTTTGTTCATCAGGTTTGTGGGGCAATCAGATATTTATACCCTCTGATGTCCTTGTTCAGGGTCTGGCTGTTTGGCATTTTTATTTAAAAAACATAGTCTATTATTTAATAAAAAATTCGAAAGCCGATTACATAATAAAACTCACTAACACCGAACTACATTAATTTAAATTAGTTTTCAACTAAGATTGAAATTACATACACAAACACACACAATTAAAAAAAAATTCTAATAATAAAATATTTCCGTCATCAAAAACCCGTTTAAAATATATGTCAACGCAAGGTATATGGGTTAACAATTAATTACTAAGAAGAACATTAACAATTTTTTTCCAAAGTCGGATGAAGAGAAATATTATATATATGTAACCGTGCTTACAGCAGAAGGAAATATAAAAGAAATTGAAGTTTCAACAGCTGAGAATGAGATAGCCATAAAAAATTAATGCAGTCCTCCTCTGCTAAATAATGCGAATGCATCATTCTACTAACCATTTTTTCTTTTTATCTCAAAACCCATTATATACAAGATAAAAACCCACCGACACCGAACCATATCAATTTAAAATAGTTTGCAACTGAGATTTGAATTTTAAAATTACATACACAAACACACCCGATTTCAGTCGTTCTCTGTTCAATCATCAAAGACCCATTTATGATCGATTCCAACAAAAGGTATATGGGTTAACGAGTCCCAATATTGTCCTCCATCCTTTCTGCACTTCTCTGCTATCAACGGACATCCCCAGATGTCTAATTGCAAAAGTGAGGAAGGCAGGCCCTTCTCCGGAAAGTATTTGAGCTTGGGACAATACCAGAGTTGCAATGAAGTGAGGTTTTGAAGATCAACAATTGAAGAAGATAGGCGTTCCAGATTTGGAAAATTATCAATCCGCAGAGATGTAAGAGAGGCAGGAAGAGGAAGCGTGGTCCCGAATCTTATGTCCTCCGGTGGAAATGACGCCATGTCGTCATCACATCCATTGATTCTAAGTTCTCGCAGCGAGGAGAATCTGTGAAGTCCCCGGCCCCACTGAATCATCGACTTCCAAATCTTCATATTACGAACAATCTCCAGTAAATGAAGGTTGGTGGGAAGGCCATCTTCTTCAAGGCTTGGAAGCTCACCTCCTATTGTTAATTCTTGAAGAGACTTCAAATTGTGCAATCCCTTGCGTAAGGCCTTCAGCCTCCTACACTCGTGTATATGCAGCCTCGTGAGTTTCGCACAAGGCAATCCCCCTTCGGGAAAGGACTCCAGATTTCCACACCACCGTATTATAATCTCTTGAAGCTGGCGGAGATTATGTAAACCTCTCGGTAAAATTTTCAGATTTGCACACTCAGAAATGATGATTATTTCAAGACATGTATTGTTGTCCAACCTTTCTGCTATTGACTCCAGCTTTGAACAACGAAAAACACGAAGCAACTTAAGAGACTGAGGTAGATTGCCAACTTCAAGGGTCTCAAGCGTGGCAGGGAACTCATTTTTTGAAAATATACATGTCAGAGATGGACAGTTGAAAATAAACAAGTCCTCAAGAAGAGATAAGGAGTGCCTTCTGCTGTTGCTGCTACTATGGATGCCCTCTTCCACTGTCAAAGTCCTTATATTATCACAATCCTGGAGGTTCAACCCCTTAAGGCTCGGTGGTAGCTGGACTTCGGCAATACATTTCAACGAATGGCAATGGAAAATCGACAAGATCTCGAGAGATGAATTGATGTCGCACATCCATGCTTCTGGGAACGATTTCAGTGCATCACAGTGGCAAATCTCAATTTTCTTCAACTTGGAAGGCAGAGCAACCTCAGGAAATGAAACAAGGGAACTGCAGTCGTAGATTTCTATCTCTCTCAAGGAACTGAGGCTGAGCGATGATTGTGGCAGCTTCACAAGGCCTTCGCATTTTTCCAATTTTAGGTATTCAAGTCTGCATGACAACTCGCAGAGCTGCTGTTGGTCTTTCTCTTCCTCCGCCACCAACGATTGACGTTTGGGACACCTTTTAATCGTCAGTCTTTTCAGAGAGCTAATGTCTTGCAATAATTCGTTATAACTCTTCCATGCATACGATTGCTCTTCGATATCATTCATCTGCAATTCTTCCAATTTTGGTAGTCGCGGCTTCAATGGCCCTGCGAGAAACGCTTGATTTAATGCATCTCTACAAACCACTGAATTCTGTGATCCGATATGATCAGTTGCACTTCTCCACACAACCTTTTTACATCCAGCAATTTCCAATTTGCAAAGAGCTGGAAGACTCACCACTGAAACTAACAATTCTTCACATCTTTGAATAACGAGCATCTCCAATGTAGGAAGTTGTTCTGGAAATGTTCCTTGTAGTTTAGAACAATTTATAATATGAAGCTCTCTCAATTTAGGAAACCCTTCAACTCCCTGACTGGATCCATAAGGAATCCAGTCTTCCCATTCTTTCATGTCTTTAAAACGAAGAGACTCCAAGCATGGAAAAGGAGTTGGAGAATCATTCCCATAGAACTCTGAACCCAATCTCTTCACTCTACTCATTCCACGCACTGTAAGATGCTTCAAAGAGGGTAGTTGCCCGACTGACGGAAGCGTCGTACACATGCCACATTTTTCAAATATTAAGGTCACTAAATTTGAGAATGAGGAATCTCCTAACCATGTTGGAAATTTCATACCTCCATAGCCACAAATACAAAATTGCTCCAGATTTGTATGAGGTTTTAGCATGTCAAGCACGCCCTTTTCAATTTTTGCGTCCCTTGAAGACGAACCATCAGTACTGTGTGTCCATTTAAACATTAACACTTTAAGGTTCTTCTTTCCATCCAATTGAGCCTCCCTGGCATCACCAACGTATTTTACGTTCTCTAATTTTGAAATGTTAAGTGTCCCACGAAGATGCGTCAACAACTTTAGCTCTTGTAACCTGGAACCACTGTTTTTTCCCACAACAAAATTACACAACGTCTGAAGGCAAGTTAACTTATCGATTCCCAGTGGCATTTCCTCCAATGAATTTGTATTTGAATTATTGAGATGATGCAATTTGATGAGGTTTCCCATGTCTGCGCACAACTTCTTCAGTCGCCAACAGCCTTCTAGCAGAAGTGTGTGCAAATTGTAAAGCTTGTTGATTGATTCAGGCAGAGTTCTAATCTCAGTTCCCGATAGGTTAAGGTACCTTAAATACCTCAAATCACCAATTGAATCCGGTAGCTCAGGGATGTGATATCCACGCAAAGAGAAGACCCTCCAGCGCCGAAGTTTGAACAACTTAGGAAGAATGCTGTAAGCCAAGTATCCACGCGAACCATTTGACAACATCACTGGTAAAAAAGTTCGCAAATGTTGGATATCATACAATTTCTCAAACCTTGGGACGCCATCATGTGGTCCGCGAATGTATGATAGATGACGAAGATTTCTGGAAAAACTTTGCTGCATGTTAACCTCCGAGGTATACTCCATTGTGAAGCATATTTCCCCTGCAGCCCAATGGGCAAGGTCGTTGATAAGATCGTGCATCACAAATCGTGATGCATCGTTGCTTGATTGTTGGAAAAAAGATCTTGAATGTAGCTCTTGAAAGAACTTTCGACCTAGATCTTCACTAGGATTCTCGCTCTCCCGATGATCCAAGAAACCCACAGCACTCCACAGTAAAATTATCTCCTCCTCTTCAAATTCATAATCCTTTGGAAATATTGAGCAGTATGCAAAGCATTGTTTCAAAGGTGCCGAAAGATAATAGTAGCTCACTCTAAGCGCCGGCATAATGTCACATTTCTCGTCTGGTAAATCCCATATCTTGGAACTGAGGACACCTTCCCAATCACTCCGATCATGTTTACCACGTAAAAGTCCACCAAGAGTTTTCGCAGCTAAGGGCAAGCCGTTGCATTTGATCACTATCTTCTTGCCAATTTCCTCTAATGACTTATGTGAACAGAAATCTCTTGCTCCCAAGGAGTTTCTGAGCGAACACAGACAGACAATCCTCCGTTGATAAGTTTTTCAATTCATAAGCTTGATCAGGGCTCATCATTTTTGCAACATCTTGATTGCGAGTAGTGACAACAATCTTACTTCCCTTTGCGCCAGCTTCAAATGGAAGGCTGAGGTGAACCCAATCATTGTAATTATCATTCCATACGTCGTCTAAAACAAGCAAAAATTTCTTTCCAAACAGGCGTTTCTTCAATTTCTCTTGAAGCAAATTTAAGTCGTGATTATCCACATTCTGGTCAGCAGCAATGGAAATTAGGATTGACTTTGTAAGCCTGGTAACATCAAAATCATCAGAGACGCAAGTCCATGCCTGGAGATCAAAATGATCCCGCACTTGCCTATCATTGTAGACAAGCTGAGCAAGAGTGGTTTTACCCAGCCCGCCCATACCTGTAATAGGAATAACAGAGAATCCACCATCATTTCTTGAATCATCCTTCAACAACAATTCAACAATTTCCTTCTTTTCTGTTTCCCTGCCATATACCTTGGCTTCATTCACCAAAGAGGTTGTGGGTAGTCTTTGCCTGTCTTTTTTGGACCTCCTAGCTGAACTTACGTTCAAACCCAGGGAGTCTTTCTGTGTTACAATATCTTGAAATCTGCCGTTGATCTCTTCGATTTTGGACATTATGGCGTAATCGAACTGAATCGATTGTGGAGTAAAAGTGGTGCAGCAGGTGGGAATGAGCTTCCGAAACCTACTTGTTTTTGTACGACTGCTACTGGGTTGATCATGAGCCGCAGCTGGCTCTCCATTTCCAAGCAACAACCTTCTCCGGAAAGCCTCAGTTTGAAACTCATCCAACAAGTCTTCAACATCAAAAGCCAAGTTCTGAAGCTCGCCAAGCCACAACTTCACAGACTCATCAGTCTTCTTCTCCTCGGCATCATCAAGCACCGCCTTGATCATAACCAACACATTCTTCCACTTCTTTAGGTCGGCCTGGATTTGCTCTTGGCGTGCAAACAACCGAATCCCCTCTGAAGCTAACTTTTTGACCAGCAACTCAACGGATGCCGTCAGGATTGCCTCTCCGATGATTGACATTTTTTTTTTCGTTCCCACAGAAAGAAACAGAAGTTTGAGTTTTGAAAAGCAAAATGAGAAAATTGAACAGGAAGCGTGAAAGGTCAAGCAAAATGCGTGTAACAAGTCTTCCACTTGTTTATTCCAGTAAAGTGAAAATAAAAACAGAGCCCACCACCCATTAGTAACTTAGCAATTCACCAATCACCAGTCACCACCACTTGTTACCAGATTCAATGAACATAAAATCGCACGCTGATATTTGTAGGGTCAAGCAACATTAATCCAGTGTCCGGGTAAATGCTGAATAAAGAGGAAAATGGAATGTATCTACTACGAACCTTCGCTTTACAAATCTTCAAGCTCATAAACCAAGTTAAATCAAAGCTTATAATTACTTTATTTATTGACTTAATTTCCATGCTAAAACGAAGACTTAAAAGCACACTGCAATTTTTTGTAATCACAATGGTAATTCCTACCATCATGTTACATTACTGTCGTGTCAAAATAAATTATTACAAAATTTTTGCTGAACAAAAATTCCTTTTATTTTGAAACATTATGCGGAATCAAAAAACAGTGATACGAAGAGAAAAGTGGTAATTCTTTGATTGTATTTTTTCTCTTTTTTAAAGGAGACGGTGGGGTTTGGTTGTTTGCAAAATTATTGGTGTGGGGTCTATTTGTTTTTGTTTTCACTTTATTAATTAATTAGTGAAGCAAACATATAATCATTTGTGAAGGGGTCACTAGCATCGGATTATGTAAGATGAATTCGTATGACTTATTAATTTGAATGAAAATGTAGCGTCATTAAGTTATTAATTCATTAACTTGAGGTGCTAATATTTATTAATTGTGGTGATTAATTTATTCAACTTGTCATAATTTTCAATTAAGAATGAAGTTCGGTCAATGTATGAAAAAAAAATATATAATTTTTTTAGGATTTTTAATTCTTATGATTTGATTTTACTCTTTTCTGATTATTGACATTGTAAAAGCTTGCTGAACGTCATCAAATGCTTGTATCTCATCTCATAAACTGACAAATATCGGTTGATTTCTCCATAAGTGGCTATCAGGAATTGAAAGTAACAACACCCACCATACATCGAAAATTAATTTTTTTTCTCCGATGAATGACATTTTTTTTTTTGTTTATTTGGACAAAGAAAGAAAAAAAAACTATGAGTTTGTGGAAAGCAGAATGAGAGAGTAAATTAGCAGAATGAGTTTGTGATTGTGAACGGTCGAGCAAGCGTAGAAATCAAGCAAAACCCACCATAAAAGTGGAAAGAAAAACGGAGCCCACCACAAATATAAAATCAGACGAGTACAGAAATTTGAAAAAGACAATAAAATAAGAAAAAGCCAAGCCAAGAATCATGCCTTTGCTTTGCATATTAAATTAAAATAAAAGCCAAACTAGGAATCTTTGCCTTTGCTTGACAATATTAATTGGGCATTACGATTTACGCATTACTTCACAAAGAATAAAACTTGTAAAGAACCAAACCCATCAAACCCTTTCTTCATCTTAATGTCAGGAATATAATTAGCTTGGAATAAAGCTATACTCTTCTACTTATTCCATTGCTACAGGTTCATCTCAAATGCTTGAAGTGAGTCTATCAATTCTTCAACGCTAAGAATATCAACGTTCTTGCTTCTTCAAATGTTGAATGAAGAACAAAAATGTTGAATATAGAGGAAAATGGAATGCATCCACCTTTGCTTTAGAATCTTCTACTCATAAAAGCAAGCTAAAATAAACGATTTTAATCTCTCTTTTTATTCCTATAAGTGCACTACATTTTTTTTTGTAATCTCAATGCCAATTCCTATCATATTATCATATTCCTGTTGTAAAACGAAATTTTAGGTAAAACAAATTTGAATCATTTGCTAAAGGTACTTATTTAATAAGCTAATAACATAATTAACATCACGTGCTTATCAAAAGCTCATGTTTCAGGAACTAGACATTGGCGAATTAACCAAGGATCAATGAAAGAATTTCAAAAAACAAAATGGATGCTATACATGTTTTCTTTTTCTTTTTTTTCCTTTTATTTGTACTGGAAATGGGACCAATTTTCAGATATTTTCAAATTCACTTATTTAAAAAAGCACTGCAAAGTGATTTCCTTTTATTTTGAAACATTATATGGAATCATATAAAAGTGATACAAAGAGAAAAGTGGTAATTCTCTAATAGTATTTTTTTTCCTGTTTTAAAGAGATGGTGGGGTTTGGTTGTTTGCAAAATTATTGGTGTGGGGGTCTATTTTTTTTTTTTGGTTTGAAGTTTATTAATTAATTAGCGAAGCAAACATGTAATCATTTGTAAAGAGATCACTAGCATCAGATTATGTAAAGTGAATTTGTAAGAGTACTTATTAGTTTCGATGAAAATGTAGCTTTATTAAGTTATGAATTCATTAACTTGAGGTATTAATATTTGCTAATTCTGGCGATTAATTTATTTAACCTATCATAGTTTTCAATTAAAAATGAAGTGCAATCAATTTATGGAAAGAAAAAGATTATGTTTTTTAGATTTTAATTCCTAGGATTTGATTTTACTCTGTTTTGATTATTTGTTGCTTGCTGAATGTCATCAATGCACAAATTGGCAATATCGGTTGGTTTCTCTATAGGCGCAGCCATCACGATTTGAAAGTAGCAACACCCATCTTCAAAAATTAATTTTAAGAATCTTTTTTGTTTGAAATCTTTGAAAAGGAAACCCAACTAGATTGGATTAGAGATATACATAAATTCAGTACCAATTTAAAATGTGAATGTGATTTAATAAGAAAGAACAAGAATTGATCAAGTCCCAAAAGACTGAAAATAAGATTATATAAAACCACCCCAAATCCTCTAAAACCGACCCTAATTCCATCGTCTTCTTCTTGTCGCAAATAGACGTGATGAAATCTGATGTTGGCCGAAATGTTTTTGCAAAAGCAACCTGACTATCTTTAAACAGTGCGCCACGAGCCGCTTGCCTTCATATTTATGCACGCTCCCAAGCTTTTAACTGGGACATCGACCACACATAACAAACTTGTAAAACAATATAATTTTAATTTCCTCTAATATTTTAAAAGTTCAAATGATATTTTGTTAATCTCAAAAATATGATAGAGAAAGTAATTAAGGCTATAATGAAAATATGCCATTCATTTATAATCTATGTGGTCTCATCTTAGTCCCCATCAACCAGCTACTGCTTTATATGTACACTTTTCTTTTTTACCCTTTTGAATGATCTCAACGAAGAGAGTTAGCTTTATATATATGCACTGCTCATTGTAGAAACATCAAATATATTTTTGCATAAAATGATCACTCAAGGAACAACTCACAAATCATGCATGGACTAATTAAGTCATATACTCTGACTGATCATTCGTTTATGATTTAAGCATTATTTTTGTAACAAAATTTCATTTTGACAATTTGTGTAAATGAACTGATTCTGAATATGTTGTAAGACACATCGTTGATATATTTATTATATATCAAGTTGACTTGTTACATAGGTAATAGATATCAGTTGATATGTTGTAACAGTACATTTTTTGGTAATAGCAAAATCAAATAATGAAACCGTGCACTGCAGACATAGCCTATACAGCTTATCAAATACGATTCTATTGACAACTTGTCATGATCAGTACTCGGCAGTTAAGAATATTATTAATTCCTTTGAAACGCCACGCCTTTTTTATAAAACACGAACGAAGGCAATTGAACCCACCTAAGGAAACGTTAATCAAGAATATTCCTAGTAAGATAAAATGCTGTTGCTTGGTGGGACTCTGCGCCTTCGGATATTTCTGGGCTTCTCCTCTGCTAAATAATGCGAGCCCATGGTTCTACTAACCATTTTTCCTTTTATTTCAAAAATCCATGAATTACCGACACCGAACCATATTAATTTAAATTAGTTTTCTAACTGAGATTTGAAATTGCACACACATACACGCCCAATTTTTTTATTTAAATACTAATAATAAAATATTTCAGTCATCAAAAGCCCCATAAACAAGGTATATGGGTTAACAATATTTAAAATAATCACCAAACAACGAAATAATGCTAACCCAGACGAATTCAATCATTATAATTTGATTTTCATTTATATTGGTTATGTCCAATCGTCTACTTTAATGAAGAATACTCGAACATTTATGCATCTAACAGGTAAAATTTCAAAACAAATTTTGCCGAAGGCAAAGTCTGATGAAAAGAAATGTTATACGTAATTACGTATATAACCGTACAGGAACAGCAGGAGGATAACTCAAAGAAAAATGAAGTTTCAATAAGAAATTAATTACACTCATTAAGAAATTTAATTCATTACCTTTTGGCACTTTTATTTAAAAGCGCAGTCTATTGTTTTATAAAAAATTCGAAAACCGATTACATAATAAAAACTCGCTGACACCAAACTATATTAATTTAACTTAGTTTTCAACTAAGATTGAAATTACATACACAAACACACACAATTAAAAAAAAAATTCTAATCATAAAATATTTCATTCATCAAAAATCCGTTTAAAATCTATTTCAACGCAAGGTATATGGGTTAACAATTAATTACTAAAAAGAACATTAACAATTTTTTTCCAAAGTCTGACGAAGAGAAATATTATATATATGTAACCGTGTTTACAGCAGAAGGAAAAATAAAAGAAATTGAAGTTTCAACAGCGGAGAATGAGATGGCCATAAAATATTAATTCATTAATTAATTAATACAATCTCCCTCTGCTAAATAATGCGAAAGCATTATTCTTCCAAATATTTTTTTCTTTTTATTTCAAAAACCCATTATATACAAGATAAAAACCCACCGACACCGATCCATATTAATTTAAAATAGTTTGCAATTGAGATTTGAATTTTAAAATTACATACACAAACACACCCGATTTCAGTCGTCCTCTGTCCCATCATCACAGACCCATTTACCATCGATGTAAACAACAGGGATATGGGTTAACAAGTCCCAATATTGTCCTCCATCCTTTCGGCACTTCTCTGCTATCAACGGACATCGCCAGATGTATAAACGCAAAAGTGAGGAAGGCAGGCCCTTCTCCGGAAAGTATTTGAGCTTGGGACAAAACGAGAGATCCAATTCAGTGAGGTTTTGAAGATCAACCATTGAAGAAGATAGGCGTTCCAGATTTGAAAAATCCCAAATCCACAAAGATGTTAGAGAGGCAGGAAGAGGAAGCGTGGTCCCCAATCTTTTGTCCTCCGGCGGGAATGACACCATGTCGTCATCACATCCTGTGACTGTGAGTTTTCGCAGAGAGGAGAATCTGTGAAGTCCCTGGCCCCACTGAATCATTGACTTCCAAATCTTCATATTATCATGAATATAAACTGAATGAAGGTTGGTAGGAAGGCCATCTTCTTCTTCAAGGCTTGGAAGCTCACATCCTCTTATTCTTAATTCTTGAAGAGACTTCAGATTGTGCAATCCCTTGGGTAAGGCCTCTAGTCTCCCACAATCGTCTATCATCAGCCTCGTGAGTTTCGTACAAGGCAATCCCCCTTCGGGAAATGACACCAAATTTCCACAACCCCAAATACTAATCTCTTGAAGCTGGTGGAGATTATTTAAACCACTCGGTAAATTTTTCAGATTTTCACAATAAAAAATGTCGATTATTTCAAGAGATGTGTTGTTGTCCAACCTTTCTGCTATTGACTCCAGCTTTGAACAATTAGAAACACAAAGGGACTTAAGAGACGGGGGTAGATTGCCAACTTCAAGGGACTCAAGCGTTGCAGGTAACTCGTTTTTTGAAAATATGCATGTCAGAGATGGACAATTGAAAATAAACAAGTCCTCAAGAAGAGATGAGGTGTACCTTCTGCTGCTGCTGCTACTACTCTGGATGCCCTCTTCCACTGTCAAAGTCCTTATATTATCACAATTGGAGATGTCCAACCTCTTAAGGCTCGGTGGTAGCTGGACTTCAGCAATATATCTCAACGACTGGCAACGGCCAATACTCAAGATCTCGAGAGATGAATTGGTGTCGCACATCCATGCCTCTGGCAACGATTTTAGTACACCACAACTCTGAATCCAAATTGTCCTCAACTTGGAAGGCAGAGCAACCTCAGGAAATGAAACAAGGGAACTGCAGTCGTAGATTTCTATCTCTCTCAAGGAACTGAGGCTGAGCGATGATTGTGGCAGCTTCACAAGGCCTTCGCATTGACTCAATCCTAGATATTCAATTCTGCATGGCAACTCGCAGAGCTGCTGTTGGTCTTTTTCTTCCTCCGCCACCAAGGACTGGAGTTTGGGACAGCCTTCAATCATCAGTCTTTTGAGAGAGCAAATGTCCTGCAGTAGTCCGTCATGACTTTTCCATATGTATGTCTGCTCTTTGATATCATTCATCTGCAATTCTTCCAATTTTGGTAGTCGCGGCTTCAATGGCCCTGCGAGAAACACTTGATTTGATGCATCTCTACAAACCACTGAATTCTGTGATCCGATATGATCAGCTGCACTTCTCCACACAACCTTTTTACATCCACCAATTTCCAATTTGCAAAGAGCTGGAAGACTCACCACTGAAACTAACAATTCTTTACATCCTCGAATGACGAGCATCTCCAATGTAGGAAGTTGTTCTGGAAATGTTCCTTGTAGTTTAGAACAATTTATAATATGAAACTCTCTCAATTTAGGAAACCCTTCAACTCCCTGACTGGATCCATGAGGAATCCAGACTTCCCATTCTTCCATGTTTGCAAAATGAAGAGACTCCAAGTATGGAAAAGGAGTTAGAGAATCATTCCCATAGAACTCTGAACCCAATCTCTTCACTCTACTCATTCCACGCACTGTAAGATGCTTCAAAGAGGGCAGTTGCCCAACTGATGGAAGCGTCGTACACATGCCACATTTCTCAAATATTAAAGTCACTAAATTTGAGAATGAGGAATCTCCTAACCATGTTGGAAATGTCATACCTCCATAGCCACAAATACAAAATTGCTCCAGATTTGGATGAGGTTTTAGCATGTCAAGCACGCCCTTTTCAATTTCTGCGTCCCTTGAAGACAAATCATCAGTACTGCTTGAAGACGAACCATCGGTACTGCGTGTCCATTCAAGCATTAACACTTTAAGGTTCTTCTTTCCATCCAATTGAGCCTCCCTGGCATCACCAACGTATTTTACGTTCTCCAATTTTGAAATGTTAAGTGTCCCACGAATATGCATTAATAATTTTAGCTCTCGTAATCTGGAGCCACTATCTTTTCCCACAACAAAATTACACAATGTCTGAAGACAAGTCAACTTGCCAATTCCTAGTGGCATTTCCTCCAACGAATTTGTATTTGAATTATTGAGATGATGCAATTTGTTGAGGTTTCCCATGTCTGAGCACAACTTTTTCAGTCGCCAACAGCCTTCTAGCAGAAGTGTGTGCAAATTGTAAAGCTTGTTGATTGATTCAGGCAGGGTTCTAATCTCAGTTCCCGATAAGTTAAGGTACCTTAAATAACTCAAATCACCAATTGAATCCGGTAGCTCAGAAATGTGATATCCATGCAAAGAGAAGACCCTCCAGCTCCGGAGTTTGAACAACTTAGAAAGAATGCTATGAGCCAAGTATCCCTGGTGACTATTTGGCAATGTTACTGGTAAAAAAGTTCGCAAATGGTGGATGTCATGCAAGTTCTCAAACCTTTTAACGCCATCAGAATCTCCACGAGTGTATGACAAATGGCGAAGATTTCTAGAAAAACGTTGTTGCTTGTTAACCTCCGAGGTATACTCCATTGTGAAGTATATTTCCCCGGCAGCCCATTGAGCAAGGTCACTGATAAGATCGTGCATCACAAATCGTGATGCATTGTTGCTTGATTGCTGGAAAAAAGATCTTGATTGTAGCTCCTTAAAGATCTTACGACCTAAATCGTCACTAGAATTCTCACTCCCTTTGTGATCCAAGAAACCCGAAGCACACCATAATAAAATTATCTCCTCCTCTTCAAATTCATAATCCTTCGGAAACAATGAGCAGTATGCAAAGCATTGTCTCAAAGTTGGAGGAAGATAATAATAGCTCACTGCAAGGGCTGGTATAATGCGACATCTTTCTTCTGGTAATTCCCATATCTTGCTACTGAGCACTCCTTCCCACTCACCTCTGTCATGTTTTCCACGTAAAAGTCCTCCAAGTGTTTGTGCAGCCAAGGGCAAGCCATTGCATTTAGTCACTATCTTCTTACCGATTTCCTCCAATGACTTACGTGAACTGAAATCTCTCGTCCCCAAAGAATGTTGAGCGAATACAGCTAGACAATCATCATCTGACAACTTTTTTAATTGATAAGCTGGAACAGTCCCCATGATTTCTGCGACCTCTTGATTGCGAGTGGTGACAATAATTTTACTTCCCGTTGCGCCAACTTCAAACGGACGTCTGAGTTGTACCCAATCATCGTAATTCCGGCTCCACACATCATCCAACACAAGCAAAAATTTCTTTCCAGATAGATGCTTATTTAGTTTCTCTTGAAGTAAATTCAAGTTGAGATCATCCACTTTCTGATCAGCAACAATGGATTTTAAGATTATTTTTGTTAGCCTGATAACATCGAAATCATCAGAGACACAAGTCCATGCCTTGAGACCAAAATGATCTTGCACTTGCTTATCATTGTAGACAACCTGAGCAAGAGTGGTTTTGCCCAGCCCGCCCATACCTACAATAGGTATAACAGAGAATCCACCATCGCTGCTTAAATCATCCCTCAACAGCAGTTCAACAACATCCTTCTTTTCGGTTTCTCTGCCATATACTTTGGCTTCCGTCACCAAAGATGTTGTCTCTCGCCATTGCCAGTCTTTTGTGGTCCTCCCAGCTGAACTTTCATTCAAACCCAGCTTGTCCTTCTGTGTTACAATATCTTGAAATCTATCGTTGATCTCTTTGATTTTCGACATCATGGTGGAATCGAACTGAATCGATTGTGGAGTAAAAGTTGTGCAGCAAGTAGAAATGAGCTTCCGAAACTTACTTGTTCTTGTACGACTGCTACTGGGTTGATCACGAGAAGCAGCTGGTTCTCCATTTCCAAGCAGCACGTTCCTCCGGAAAGCCTCAGTTTGAAACTCATCCAACAAGTCTTCAACATCAAAAGCCAAGTTCTGAAGATCGCGAAGCCACAACTTCACAGACTGACCAGTCGTCTTCTTCTCCTCAGCATCATCAAGCACCGCCTTGATCTTCACCAACATCTCTTTCCACTTCATTAGATCGGCTCCGATTTGACCTTGGCGTGCAAATAAACGAAGCCCCTCTGAAGCTAACTTATTGACCAGCAACTCAACGGACGCCCTCAGGATTGCCTCTCCGATGATTGACATTTTTTTTTCTTTTTCCCCACACAGAAAGAAACAGAATTTTGAGAAAATTGAACAGAAAGTGTGAAGGATCAAGCAACATGCATGTAACAAGTCTTCCACTTGTTGTGTATTACAGTAAAGGGCAAATAAAAACAGAGCCCACCACACATTAATAATTTAGCAATTCAGTAACCACCAGTCACCACCACTTGATACCAGATTCAATAAAGGCTAAAATAAAAAAATCGCACGTTGATATTTGTAGGGTCAAGCAACATTAACTGTCCGGGTAAATGCTGAATAAAGAGGAAAAAGGAATGCATCTACTGCGAACCTTCGCTTTACGATTCTTCAAACTCATAAAACCAAGTTAAATCAATAACAAGACGATTAATACGTTATCAACGATGTAGACACAGCTGAAATAACTCCAATGTGAAAACAAACAGGTCCCGCCACCAATAATTTAGCAAACTACACTTTATTAAACGAAAGTGCAAGCAAAAGTCAGAAACAGCCCCCACCACCATCAATAATTTAGCAAGCTTCACGCGCTTGTGCTTGTCTGCTTGACGAACTGGACATGGGTGGACCAAGCATCATTGAATAATGGGAAAAAATGAAAAATAAAAATCAGTGTTCCAGCAAAAAGAATCCATCTTTATGTGTTGCTTCCTATTCAGTACATGCATAGATAATGTACATCTACCTAGCATTTAAAAAATGGAAGTAAAAGTTAGAACTTACTTTTTGAGATATGGCTCATATATATTACAACTATCACGATTCCATTACAGTTTAAATTTTTACATGTGTCTACTTTTAATTGAGAAATAAACTAATCATTAATACTCAAGTATTTCTAAATGATTGAATAATGATATTAATTATTGATATTTACAAAATTTCTAAGAAGTGATAAATAATACGTTGAGGACATATATTTGTGGAAAATGGCAAACACAGAGAATAATAGAACTTTAATATAATAAAAAAAAAGTAAACTGCAGAAAATTAATATATATGTTAAGGCACATTGCAAATATTAATTATTGAATGCTGGAAGTCTATTAGGAATCAATATATTATTTCTGCAGAAAAACTATGTATTGGATATTTGATGCATAAAAAAAAAATATGTTATTAGATGAAATTCATTATAGGAAATAGGACTAAGAAAAGAGTGGTGTAGTATCATTTTATTCATCTATAAACCACAGTCTCCCTCTTCGTAAAACCAATGTCAAATTAATGAAGAACTTTTTTTTTTCTCGTGGCCATTACTGCTTTGCTTGAAAAATAAAATAAACTTCAGAGAATACATACGACATTTCTTGAAAATTACTAATCTTATAGGAGAGAGAGACTCAAGAGGCTTAAGAAGTCTTTAAGTTGAGTCGTGTTTGAAAATTATTTAGCTATGGAGTCATTAAATCATGGACAGTTTTGCACACCGCTTTAAGTTAAATTGGTCACAATACTTTTATTAAAAAAATATTATTTTATGCCTTAGGAAAATTTAGGCCTTAGCTTAAATTTTTTTAAAAAAAACAATCTCAATTAAATAAAATAATTAATTAATTTTTTATTAAAAAATTGTTGTATGCCTTTCCTTCATTTTTTTAAGATGCAAAAATTTCGTTTAATTATTAGAATTTAATTCATATATCAATTTTTTTTTGGAAAAAGTATACAGTATAAGGTATTGGTCCTTGTAAATATATTTTCATGTAGTCATGAGATCAACAAATTAATATCTTGTTTTTGTTCAGCAAAGAATACAAAAATGTAAGGAATAAGTTGAAATTAAGAAATATTAAAATTAGTTGCAAAACAAAAATGCTACCAGAGTTCTAGCTGCTCGTAAGCTAGATCTTTGAATTGCTCTTGATCATAAAAAAACTAGAGTCATTGCTTCCCAAATTATTTCTGCCAAAAACTGAAATTTACTCGCATTTCAGAATTCTCCCTGGCTTACTTGGCACAGTACGCAAAATATTCAAATAAAAGATAGCAATGTGTTGTGATATATATGCGGCTATCCACCAAAATCACCCAAATCAATGCAATCACTTGTGATGGGCAAATTTGATCTGCTCATAGTGATCACACCGCTTGGTGCCTGTGGACTAGAGTGCAATGAATTCAAAACTCGAGCCCCTGATACGGCGGCGTTTTGGGTAAGTGATGTCACTCACAAGTCACAGGCTGCACACGTGATGACTTAAGCTTCAACAAACGACATCAGCTTCAGCCGTTTTGGGCAAAGCTTAAGTGACTCACGTGGTCAAGCATGTGAGCTGAGAATCAAATCAGTTACAAACCGTTACACACGTGTCACGAACTGGTGCAATCTGGGTTTCTACATCAGGTGTATAAAAGGCTGATTGTTGATGCAGATTGTGAGTGATTTTTAGAGAGCTTTCCAGAGAGATCTAAAAAGTGAGAAAGAGTCGTCTTGTTTCTTGCAATCTTCTCTGTATTAACCTAGAATTAAGTTTTGTATCGGCATCGAAGATTCAGATCAGTTGTTGGTTTAATTGCGACTTGAACAGGTCTTGACAAGGTTCTTGGGCAGTGGTTTATTGCTAAAGAGTGAAACAGGCAATCAAGTCACCACAGTACTATTGGAACAGAAGCATGAGCAAGAGATTGGCTTGTTAAGTAGCAACAGCCCTTCTTTAGAGAGGGCGCCTACATTTTTTAAAATTTAGAATCGAAATTTTATAATGTTGTAAAAGGTTTTTTATAGTGTTGTAAAATAATTTTCAATAATTTACAATATTGTAAAATTCTGAATTCACAAAATTCCGAATTCTGATTGTACTCGGGATAGAAGGAGGTCACTTACAGGCTGCATGTTTTTACTCGATGGCTCTTCAGTAAACTGGACGTGGAGTCACAATTTCAACTACAGAAACTAAGTACACAGCTGCCACTGAGTCAGTTATAGAAGCCCTATAGCTTAAAGGTCTGTTAGCTGAACTTGGCCTCAAACAAGAGTTTATTCCAATCTCTTGTGACAGCTCCAGTGCTCTGCATCTTAGCAAAAACCCAGCACATCATGAAAAAACCAAGCACATGGATATAAAGCTTCACTTCATAAGGAATGAAGTCTCAAGAGAGGTGATTAAGATGATTAAAGTCCATACTGATAATAATCCCTCTGACATGCTTACTAAGGTGGTTTTAGTTGCTAAGTTCAGGAAGTGTTTGAGCTCAGCTGGGGTATGCAATCTCTGAGTTGCATGGAGTGGTGAAAGAATAAGAGTTAGGTGTTTGATTCAAGTTGGAGAATTGTAGTGTGTGAATTCAAACACAGACCAGAGCAAAAATGACAATGTGTTGAATAATTGGTTAATTCTGTTATGAAGTCACTTAATTCAAAACGGCATCAAAGACTCACGTTTTTTGTCATAACAGATGCAAGACTGCACGTTATAGGTCACGTGATTACTTAAGCATTTTCAAGTTCACTACAACGATCTTGGATATGCGTAAAGAGGCTGTGCAGGGTTTGTCGTTTGTTCAGCTACTGTTGAATCAATTAGTTTCATCTTTGTGCTTGTGTCAGATGTGTGCAATTTGTACTGATCTTCATCCACATCTTGGGCAGAGTATTGATTTGATAAGCATACGAGTCAGATCAATCTCTTCAATAAGTTATAACCATGTTTTATTACTAAAATATTACCAGATTTCTAGCTGCTTTTAAGCTCTTTGAATTGCTCGTGATAATCGAACTTGGAGAAATTTTTAATTTCTTTTGATTCCGAGGAATCATCATCAATCTTTTCATCAGCAATATTATTTGGCATATGAACTAGAATAGTTGTTGCAATAATAAAGGAAACTCCTGTTATTGGAGTCAGCTTTTTATGTTTAAATGCTGAAAACAAAAAATTAAAAATGAAACAGAGCTGTAACAGAGGAGAGCAGAGAAGAAAATAGCTTGGGCACATCTTTAGAAATATTTATATATATTTCAGAGGAAATCGCCGTGATCCATTTTAGAAACTGCTTTTACCATTTGGGAACCAAGTAAATTTTGAATGCGTCATTTCTTCTCTGCTGTTAAAATAGTAATAGGAAAAACACGTTGTTGAACTGTTGAAAGGTATATGTGTTCTCATTCATTTTACCATTTGGGACGCGGTAAATTTTTAATAAGCCACTTTATTTATTTTGCAATAGTCTCAAAAAGCAATAAGGGTGATGCATTTTGGTACTGGGCAACAGATCATCATGTACGAGAAAGTACGAAAGTAATTATAAAAAAAATTAAACAAATAGGAAAACAATGACCCCAATTATAACAAATGGAAAAGTCAAACATTTAACTAATGTTCCTGTACTCCAGACTCGAAGATGTCTGATGAGGCCATTCAGAGACAATTTAGAAGACTTCTTGATCTTTTCCCTGAAAAAAAAAAAAAAGAGTTACTTATGTGAATTCACCAAATGCAGCCTGATGATTACAATTATGTTCATAATCATACATGGACATTCCGCATGTGAAGACCAGCAGCTGGGGCCATAGACAAGCTGCTGTTTGCGCCTGCGTCCTTTGCAACAATATTTGGCTTATGAACCTAAAATGGATATAAACTATCAAATATTTGATATCTGCACTGATGTAGCCATAGTACTGCTAAAACAATCATCAATTACATTAAAGATTCCCAATTCTACAGAGGCCCTCTAGCAATATACAAACAAATTATAAAAGCAATCTGCTAGAGACCTCAAACAACTAAATTATTGATCACTTACACAATGCAATCAAGCTAACGCAATCTCACAATCTTCATATTTCCTTTTTGCACAATACAGTAAAAGCTTATTGTTTAGTGCAGTTTCTTTAAATTCAAAGGAGCTCAGTGAGGTGATAAGTTACTTATGTGAATCCAACAAAGTGCAGGTTGATGATTACATTTATGTTCGCAATCATACCTGGATATTCTGCAATTGATGGTCTGCAACTGAGGCAGTAGACAAGCTGCCGTTTGCTTCCACGTCCTGAGAAATAGTATTTGAGTTGTGGTCCTAAAAATACAAACAATCAAATATTTGATATCCACTCTGATCTAGACATGGTACTACTAAAACAATCGTTAATTACATAAAGGATTTCAAAATCTAACAGTGGCACTCTAGCACTGAAAATACAAATTACAAAATCAATCTTTTAGAGACCTTTAACAACTGAATTATTGACTTACACAATGCATTCAAGTTAATGCAATCACACAATTTCTATACTTCCTTCTTCCATAATATTCAAAAGCTTACCATCTCATGCAGCTTGTAAACTTAATAAGACAGAAAGAAAGCAAACTAAAAAAGGTGAAAAAAAGGAAAGAGTGACAGCTGACGCAAAGTTGCATTTCAATATATAAAAGAAATACCAAAGAAGGTTTTTATATGTAGTTGGTGATAAGCCCCTGCATAAAAGGAATGCCTTGATTACATATAAGTGCTAAAGATCATCAAGTAAATGGCTAAAATTATCAAGGATCAACATATTTAGTCTCCAATATCATGGAATCGCTATAATCAAGCATAATTGCCAAGCCATAATATACTCTAACACAACTTTAAATTTTTAAGAGCCCATGGAGGTGCTAAGTTTCTTACATGAATTCACCAAGTGCTGCTTGATATTTACAATTATGTTCACAATCATACCTGTAAATCCTGCAGTTCATGATCAGCAGCTGGGGCCATAAGAGAGCTGGCAAGGCCTGATGAATCAGAAACTTCCTAACATATATGATATTAAACGCAGCAACAATTACAGCTAAGACTAGTGGGAAAACGGATGCATCAAATTTGTTCTTGACACCCAATTCTGCCAGAAGAAAATTAGTGAGCGTAACAACCAACTGGGTGATAGAGAAAGAAATTTCCACCATCCAAACTAGTTGCGTCTGCCAATGTATTCTGGTTGCAGCTCTGGTTCTTCTCATGATACAAGTATACATAGTAATAGCAAAACTAAATGCTGACAAAACAAATGCAGCAAGAAGAATTCTCCACTTCATTTTCCCAATTATATCCAGTGAAAATGATGCTGCTTCCAACAGAACATAAAACAACGCGAGTGCACATTTCTTGTATTTATCAAATAGCCTAGAAACCTGTAATACAAAGACTACAATTATACATCTAAAGTAATTATTATGAGGCTTGTTTAATGAAATGTTTTGTCATTCAGTTAATGAAAAGTTTTAAACTCAGAAATTGGAGCCCAATTGTATGCAAAACTCTGATATTCTTACCACGATCTATCTAAATCCAAACTCTAAAATGGATATTCGACCATTTTTCAAATATCAAAAGAGCATGTTTTCAAAATTAATTAGCAAGAAAGAAAAGTTTCAGTATCTTTACCTTTTGAAAGAGCATGTTTTCAAAATTAATTAGCAAGAAAGAAAAGTTTCAGTATCTTTACCTTTTGCCCATAGACAGTGGATCCAATGTCATCAATGAATTCTTGATTTCTTCCAGCTTCGGCAGCTTAGGTCCGAAGGTGTTCTCTTGATTTGTTCTAGCTTTGGCAGCCTCAATTAGGCGGTGTTGTCTTGATGGCACATCTTCCAGTTCAGGTTCTTGATTTCTTCTAGCTTTGGAAGCCTCAGTCAGAATCTGTTCTGTTGATGACACATCTTCTAGTACAGGTTCTTGATTTGTTCTAGCTTTTGCAGCCTCGGTCAGAAGGTGCTCTCTCGATGTCACATCTTCTAGCTCAGGTTCTTCATCTCTACTAGCTTCGGCAGCCTCGGTCAGAAGGCGCTCTCCCAATGTCACATCTTCTAGTTCAGGTTCTTCATCTCTACTAGCTTCGGCAGCCTCGGCCAGAAGGCGCTCTCTTAATGACTCATCTTCTAGTTTAGATTTTCTCACAAATTGACCTGCAGAACCCTGAGATTGAAGTGCAGCTTTTTGAATATAAAGTGCAACCCTCAGTTTCTCGTGTGACAAACACAACGAAGCAGCCTTGAGTTTGGTATACTAAATTCAACATCATAATCAATCCAGTTCACTCTGCATTCAAATTTTTAAGGTACCGAAACTCTCTATAGTCCACCAAGTTAACAACAAATATGAAACTGCAAGTGTTGGTTTCAAAAAGTCCGAATAGCCTCAATGAAGCCGAATTACCTGAATTTTGAGTGTTTCCTCCTCGGATTTCAATCTCTTGGCGAGATCAGCAGTGGGACGAAACCTCAGTCTCCGATTTTGCACAATTACAAGGGCACTACTCCTTCTCTGTAACTGTTCTTCTAATGAGTTCTCCGACTTCACAGATCCAAAATCCTCATTCAAATAGTTCTCCATTCCAAATCCTGCCGCTGCCCTCCTTCCTCAATCTTCACAACAAAACCATCAGGCGTTTGGTAAAAGCTGATGAATTGGGTATAAAGCTAGGGAATGGATATTGTTGACCAAGACCGGTGCTTCCTTTTCTTTTTGTATTTTTGTGTTGACCAATGTCAGGTGTCTGTACAAGTAGAAGGTACTGTTCCCTTCTATTCAGTTGGTGATACACTGCTCGAGAGAGAACAAAGCCCCGACCCGAGCGGCCAGGCCAGCGGGCTTTTGCACCCCCCCATATTTTTAAAAAATAAATTTATACATTATAATAATAAATTAAAATTTAAAAATAAAAAAAAAACTTAAATTCTTAATTTATTTAAATCAATAATTATTCAAAAAATCTAAAATTATAATTTTAAACTTCTTAATCGTTAATTAATTAGGAGGGTGTTTGAATTAGAAAATTCATTATTAAAAAATTAAATATTTAAACTTTTATTTGTTTTATTTTCTTTATTTATTATTTTAATTTTAAATATTTATCTTCCTTTAATTCGTTAGTGATTATAATAATTTTTTGATTATTAACTGATTCTAAGTTTACAATAACTATATATATATATATATAAGCCTGGTTCAACCCTTATACCTCCCCTAAAATGGCTTAGGTTTAGGCTTGGAAAAGCAAACGGAGATAAGGTGCTAATTTGGTAATACTATAATTTTTAAAATAATTATTCTTAGTTATACAGTATAAATAATCAGTTGTGATGAAAATTAGTTAAACGTTTGATAAAATTTTATTTTAAAAGTACTTTTAGTTTTAAAATTTATTTTTAAAAGTATTCTAAGTTTTAAAAGTAGTCCTAAATATTTGATAAATCTTACGATTAAAATATTATAAAAATATAAATAACTAAAATTGTACATGATATTGAATAAAATTTATTTACACATTTATAAACATATATAAATAATATTTTTTATCGGGTATGTATATATAATAATTGATAACTAAAATAAATATTTTATATTATTAATTTTTATTTTTATTTTGTTATCTTAATATCTTAGTAATAATAATATTTTTTTTAGAATTAATGACTTATTTCCTTATTAATAAAGATAATTTTTAATTTTTATAAAATATACAATAATTTTTATTTTTTACAATATATACAAGAATATATATAAAATTATATTAAATATAAAACTTATTCTCAAAATTAATACCTTATCCTTTTGTTTCCACTGCGTACGGTGCTTCCCATTTTCGGTCAAAGAAGAGAGATCTCATTTACTGTATTTGACGTACTTAAAGATTTGGAGGACTACTCTTATTGATAGGTGCTTGCATATGCTTCTGGAGCTTTTTCATTGTTATTTTGCGCGAAATAATGCAGGTTCTTCTGGAGTCACTGCAGGATTCGGATCGTCCATAAACTGGCCAAAAAGCAAATATAATGTTTCTTCTTCTAGTAAATTTCTATTAGGCAGCTAGATATTATTAGCATAGCTTTCTTGTTTGGGTCTAAAGCTGATATCAAAAAATACAAGTGGTGTCTTTGGGTAAATATCATAATTTTTTATTTAAAGTAGGATCATCAAACTTGTCCATTGGGGGGTTCTTTCCTTTCATTTTCAATAACAAATTTGTCATCTAATGGGTCAACAAATTTGCCTCTTTTTTCTTCGTCCATCCGGGGTGGATTTCCTTTCATTTTCAATGATTAATTCGTCATCTTATGGGTCAATAATTTCGCCTCTCTTACGTATATATATATATATATATATATATATATAGCCTATTCTCTAAAATTTTCCTTCACGTCCTGTTCAATATTTCGCACACTCAACACCGTTCGTCATTAATGTTGATATATTGTCTAGCGATTTAGGCTGATCCGTTTGATCACTACAACAAAAATAGGTATATTCACATTTGTATTTATCACTTTATTAAATATTATGTATTGCTCTAAAATAAATGACAGCGTGGGCAAGCATGAAACATATTTGACGTCTTTTTAAATTAAGCAAAAGATATTAAAATTTACCCAATTTGTCTCATTAAGCAAAAAATACTACTTAAAAAAAAAAAGTGAAAAATAAAACGAATAAACGTTGGACTTGTTCCTATGTCCATTTCTCGTCGCGGAACGCAAAACGCAAATCTTCTTCACAAAACGACGAATCAATAAAGCTCGTCGCCATTTCTCTTCTCCGATCAAAGCTTCTCCACATCCAATATTAAAATGCCGAGCCTCCATCTTCTAAATCGGACGCTCTCAGACTCGAGAGGATCTCCGAGAAGCTGAAGGTTCTTGACTTATTTAATTTCTCTTTCTACAGCTATTTTCAGTTGTTAATCTTAATTTTTGTTGTAGATGCTTCACATTACGACATGTTTCTGCAAAAGTACATTTTTCAAGAGCTATTTCTTTGATAATTTGGGGAATTGAGCCCTAACAAAGCCGGTGATGGCTCTGATCGTCGGTTCAACGACGTTCTTCGCCATAGATCAATTTTGCATGATCTTGATCATCATTATTGTTGCTGTTTTTGTGACTTTGTAAGGTTTTCTTGATTTTGCAGTGAGGCTTGGTGGAGCAGCTAAGGGCCTCGGCTGATTTTCTCGTGGAGCTCTGTTGCTCCGTTTCTCAGGTGAGAAGGAATTTAGTAACGGTTTCTTAGGAGCGTACTTATGTCACTCTCATATTGTTGACTCTGATCAAAGGTGTGGTTGCAAAATAAAATTTATTGCTCTTTTAGAATGCAACGAGAAACAGTTCACTTCAATTGGCTGCGCTGGAACAACAGATGGCTAATGACAAGGTTTGTCTTTTTTAAATGCTTTGGTCATAACCACCGCAATGGATCCATATCAATTCCTTGGAAACGAGAGGCAATACAGATGCAGAAGGAGAAGCTTCATAACAGAGTACCTCAGCCGGATGCAAAACAAGGAAATTGACCGACTGAGAGGGACGTCAAGAGTGATGAAGCACATGTGCGATGATGGTGATCCAGAGGTCCGGCAGAAGATGGAAAAAGTGCTTACAGATTTGGGAGAAAAGGAAGGGGAGATTGAAAATGTAGAAGCATTGAACCGGACTTTAATCATAAAAAAGCATAAAAGTTACGGTGAGCTACAAGATGCTCGTAAAGAATTGATTAATGTAAGTATTTCTTCTTCCGTTAGTCTAGATCTCTACTTCAGCAGTTAATGGGATGACAAGCTTGTTAAGTAGCAATGATTCTTCTTTAGTGAGGGTGTCCTCATTTTTTAAATTTAGATTCAGAATTTTATAATGTTATAAAAAAATTTTTATAGTATTGTAAAATAATTTTTCAATAATTTACCTTATTATAAAATTTCAAATTCACAAATTCATATTTTAAATTATACGATTTCTGCATCTGCAATAATTATAAGTAGAAAAATGATAAAAATCACATATGATGCTACAAGCTACGTCACACACCGCTTGATTCGGCTGTAGATAGATGGGCGGCCTCCGTCGGTACTACACTTTTCAATTTACGGAATTAAAATTCAATTACAAGAATTCACTTGGTTAATATAATACAACACCTTGTCTTTATATTATCTATATACCTCCTATACATATATTATCAATAATACAATGAACTTTCTTTTTCTCATTTTTAAGTTCCCTAACAGCCAAAGGTGCTTAAGATTGTCAAGACCACAAAACACCGGGATCTAACAGCACACGTATACTCCATTTGCTTCCTAATGAACAGATTCTTAGAAACATATAAACTTCAAAAGTACTGATCGATTTGTACTTTTCACAACCAATAAAAAAAAAGTTTAAACATCAACTGATATTTACAATTCTGATGTAAAAATGGAGCCAATCACTTAGCCCAAGAGAAAAAAAAAAAGGGAAAAAGAAATCGCAACAGAAAAAACGTAGCCCACATGAAGGGAGGGAAACATAGCAAGTTAAATGCCACTGATCTGTCTACAGTGGGTCGATAAGCAATGAAAGAATGTGTGCACCATCTCAGTTATTTCTCAGATTTTGTACCGCGAGCAGTAGTGCATGGTAAATATTCACCTGGAAGCTAGGAATCATCTCCGTTTTTGGTGAAAAAATATTCACCTGGTAGATTCAGCAACAAAAAGATGCATTGGCTCTGTACTGACAACACCACATATACCTCATCTCAAAGTTCTTGTTAAAAGTACTAGCAACTGGCTTGGCCACACCTACAGTTGATGATCTGCAACCGGCTTGCTTTTTGAAAGACATAAAAATGTCAAAGAAGATAGATTTGCCAAGTTATGAGTGTTGAAGAATCAATTGTCATAGTCATACCACCAAGATCAGGTGCTTTTAGGATGGTTAACAACTTTCAACTAGATTTTCGAGACTTGGGTTCTTGAGAGTTGAAGATCTATATTTCTTGATAATTCAAGGGACACTAAGTTGGAGAGCTCTAATATTTCTGATGGTACTTGGCCTGAAAATGAAGAATCAAGCTGATCATTTTTGGTAGGATTAATTCAGAAGAATTGAGGTTAATTATTAAAAGTAAGATTAAGCCATTCAAGATTTACAAGTGTTTTAACTAGATTTTGGGATAAAGGAAAAAGGAGAAACCTGAACGTAGCTAAACACAATAAATTTGCATTAAGGTGAAAGGGTGCCCAGCTTGTTTTTGCCTTAGAAGAAGCTTGAGAAAGAATGGAAGAGGTGAGGTTGCGCTGAGAAACTTAGATCTGGAGAGGATCGATTTGAAGGGCTACTCTTTAATATGCAAGAATGGAGAAAAGAGGATAGAGGTAGAGTCAACAATGGTTGGCCACTACACTCCGATAATCAAGTTAGTGTAGTGGCGATTTTTGGTGTCAAAAGCTTGTAAGTACTTAACAATGGTGGCTGGAGGTTGAAGAAAGCCTTAGACTTATGTTGTGTGTGTATTTTTGTTGAATGAGAGAAGTAAAACTTGAGTGTCTTTTTGTAGACTGTCAAAGTATATTTGGATGCCATGCCACCGAGCGCATTTTTATTGGTGTTGTTTGCTGCTTTTGCAGGGATTTTTTTGCCCTCTTTCTCACGTGTTCACTGAAATCTTTGAAGCATGCTTGGAGAGCAAGCTTTTTTCATCATTTTATAAATTGTCCACACATACATGTGTTGGACTTTGCTAGCTGGTCTAGCATGACTCTGCAAAGGCTCTTCAGCACTTCTAGGCATGGTAGTTGAGAACAAATGGTCCCAATTATCCTGCTAAGCTACTTTTTGGCCCTTTTAAGAGTGTGGTAGCCCGTTATCTCCCATTTTTCAGTAAAATATTCCGCAATTGATTATTCATTCTTAGCTAAAGAATCAATTATTCTTTTTGGCGATGGTTAACCTCACACGGCTGACATTTTGCATATTTTCTTTAACCTTTTTGCCTTTGTAGAGTTTCAGTTTAGATACTTATTCTTTCAACACGAAACTCTGCCCAAAATCTTTGACAAAGATCAAAACAAGTTGCACTTTAAGCACAAAAGAAGTGAACTGAAATCAACTAAACCTCACACCTTTATCACGTTGAAGATCAATGATGGAAGTAACAAGAAACAAAGCAAAACAGAATCCATCCACCAGCAAGAACAAGAAAATAACGTGGTTCAGTCTTTCAAAGACATACATCCACGGGTGAAACCATCAGAGCACATTTTAAAACAGAGAGAATAACTAACTTCAACTCCAGATTGCACAGCTTCATTACACTTGTCCCAAGCCGTTAGCCATGCACAACTTGCCACACTGCAGATCGTTCTGTCTGTTATGAACAAAGGTAGAATTGGATTATTAATTGTTTTTATTTTTTAGGGTTTTCTTTTTTTTCACTTGAGAACTAAACTTATTTTTTAGTTGAAGGTTAATGAAGCTTTGATTCACCATTCTTGTGGGATCTTCTTGTGCTTTTAATTGTTTTATTACTTTTTGGGTATTTGTTTATTCTAAAGTATGTCATGATTATGTTTGTTAATTAGATAATTGGCCCACTATTTAATTATCAATTTAATCTCTTTGCTAATTGAAGATTCATTGTATAAGATGTTTGATATTTGTGGCAAATAACATAGCGGTGCGTTGTGTTATGGGAATAAATAATCTAATTTAAATGAACCATCGTATGCGTTTGTTAATGGGATTTGGGTCTCTCTGGTTTTTTAGTGTCGATTGATTAAATCTGATCGTATGCAGGATTGTCTATTGATTGGGAAATAACCAACGATGATTCGTACAGTTTTTGACTAATTAAGAGAGATTGGCTATTAGAGTGTCTTAGTAAGCTATATAAGTCCCAATGCATGCTTGATGATTTATAGTTGTATCGATGATCGAGTAGTGAATCAAGTTGAATTAATTCCTTCACCGAAGTTTTCCCATTTTGAGATTACACCTTTAATTTTGTGATGCTTATTAATTTAAATTGATTTTAATTATTATCGACAATCGCGATTTTACATTTTTATTTTAAAAGAATTTAATAATTACCAATCTGTGGACACGACCGTCTTTCGATCAGTATCATCTGCAATTTTATTCGGTGGGGTATTTATATTTCTTGGGTTAGAAGCACCCATCAAATTTTGGCGTCATTATAGGGGATTGGTGTCATTTATTTAATCCTTTTTACGTTTTATAGTTTATGGTTCGTTCTTCTCAAATACGGGTACACTTTGATTTGATCTGAAATTGAGAAGGCAATTCATGGTAAAGACCATGAGGCCAGAAGTGAGATAGTGACAATCCTCGTCACCTGTTGTTTTACAAAGCAGATCGGTGTTTGATTTTGGTTGAACAAGTTATGGAGTGATGGATGCGCTGCGCTGCGAGAAAGAGACTCTTGAGAGTTGGTAGACGGATCGAGATCAACCACTCGCATTCAATATGCGGACTGGAAGGTAAATTTTGAATTAAATCGGTCTTATTCATTTATTACCCAAGTTTCACCCGGTTTTGCGGTGAAGATCCTCCATAAACATCTCCAGGAGTTTCATGTTGTGTGTTCAAAAGCATGAGACCTCGGGGTGTAGCGAAGGAGCGATTAAAGGATTCTTGTTTTTCCTTTCTCTTTAGATGGGTTAAAAGATTGTTTATTTTACCTCTAGATCGAATTCTGACGTGGAATAATTTGAAAAGTAGTTCCTCAAAAAAGTATTTTCCTGGCAGCGCCAACATCGAAAAGACATTTGTGGTATTGGGCATAACTTCTGGGGAGACTTTGTATGAGTATTGGGAGCGGTGAACAATTGTGTGGCGTTGTCCTCGCGTCAGATTTTCATCAGCTTCTCATTCAATACTTTTACGAAGGACTTGTCATTGATGGATGGGAGTATGATAGATCTTGCTTTAGTGGAGGTGTGTTAGTGAACAAGACCCTACTGGAAACAAGGAATGATTTCAAACATGGCGCAATGTAAATTTTGAAATAAATAAGATCTCGGCTTTTGAGGAAAGTGAATGAGGTAATACTGACTATTGATCAACGTTTAGATAAACTTACCTCTCTTGTGGAAAAAAGTTTGTTGCCAACAGGTAATGTGCAACGGTGCCAAGACATGTGGCATTTGTTCCACATATGGGTCGTTTAACTGATATGTGTCTCACTTCAAGTTAAGAACCCTTCAACAAGCTAACGCGGTTGGAGGATTTAAGCACGCCCTCGAGGAGGAGATATGATCCTTATGCAAACATATAACCCGAGGATGGAAGGATCATCAACCCGGCTATGGGTTAGTAGTCGGGATTTCAACAATACCCACCAAGACAAGCAATTCGACAGGTTAAACGCCAAATTCGAACTCAAAGTGATTATATCTCTTTGAAGAGATTGTTAAATCACTTGCAACTAACATTCAACAATTTCGTGAGGCAACTACAACAAGCATTGAGAATTTAGAGAACCCGAGTGAGTAGCAGCGACTACGGTGAGCCGGCAAGTGCAGTATTGGGAGATTACCTTCCCGCTGACGGTGAATCGAAACAAAGCGTTAATCTCTTGTCATGCTTTAGAAGTGGGAAGGAGTTGCAGAGCCTAGCAAGAAAGTGACAAAGAACTTAGAAAATGAGCTTGAGAATGGAGGAATTGATGCCTCTCGATTTGAGATGCCCTTCAGCCAAAGTGAAACCACCATGCAGTGATACCTCATATTTTCAGTCGGTTTGCAAAATCCAAGAAGGAAGAACAAGAGAGACATCTTTGAGACATTTCGCAAGGTTGAGGTAAATGTTCCATTCTTAGATGCTATAAAACAAATCTCGCTATCTTTAAATTCCTTGAGAGCTTTGCGCCTCGAGAGAAGTTGAGAGGAGATGAAAGAGTTCACGTGAGGGAGAATGTTTGTAGTTTCCCAGCTAATAAGTGCAAGATCCGGTATGTTTACTATCCACTTACAAGAATTGGTAGTGTTAGAGTTGAAGAGTATGTTAGATGCTAGGGCTTGTTAATGTCATCGCCGTTCCGTTTATTCATCTTTGAATGTTGGTCAATTTGAAAGAAACTGGCGTGATAATTCAACTAGCTGATAAGTCTGTCGTATACGATGGGGTAGAAGATGTCTTAGTCTGAAGTTAATGAATTGGTTTTCTTCTTGATTTTTATGTACTTGATATGGAAGATGATATTCTTCTAATTCTGTTCCCGATTTTGTTAGGAAGGCCTTTTCTTACAGCTTTTCAGGACTAAAATGAGATGTACGTAAAGAGACTATTACTATGAATTTGATGGAGGTTATAGAGTTCAATATGAATGATTGCCGTGAAATATTCGCAGGGATGGCTTGATCGGTATTTTGTGAATGTTATTGATCCTTTCAGTACGCGGAAGTTTTTATTTTGGACGTTGAAGATTCATTGGTAAATGCTTGAACAACGGCAGGCATCAAGGAGTTGCTAAAGGATGAAAGAGAGTTTGTTTTAAATTTTGCATTGCGAGAGTTGGAGGAGATTGAAATGAGTCATACGAGTTCACGACTTTACAAGGAGAGGATGAAAACATTTGATGACAAAATGATTTTGAGAAAAAAGTTTTCTGTTGGTCGAAAAGTTAACGTTCATTAAACTTAAGCGTTTTCTTGGTAAATTCTACATTTCTGCCGATGGGTTGGACCTTTTATTGTTACTAATGTTTTTTCCTCGTAGTGCGATCGAGGATTGAGTTTGACCTGATAAAATTTTTAAAGTTAATGGTCATCGGCTTAAAACCTTTTTGAAGGTGTTTTGGTGAATATTGCGGAGGAAGTGGCTCTTGAGAGTCACATTTATGGAGATTGAGGTAATAATATGTGAAGACATAAAACAAAGGTTTTTTGGGAGGCAGCGAAAAGTTTTAATGTTTATTTTTAAATTTTTGTGCATTTTTGGTTTTGGTTTTAATTTAGATTGTTTTAAATAATATTTATCTTATTTTGCGGAAGAAATTTTTGGTTGGGCATGCCCATGCGTCTTAACTAATAAGTATTTCTTGCCCGTTAATTTATTACGGTATGTTATAAGGCGTGCCACGCCTTAAGTAATAAGTATTTACATTTTTAATTTATTATAATAGTTATTAAGGCTTGCCCGTATGCTTAATAAAAAGTTTTTACGTAATCTTTGGTGTTATTTGTTTATTTTTAGTTTTTTATTTTATTTTTTTATTTTAATTTAAAAAAAAAAAAAACCTTTGATTTTGTCTTAATTTTTAGCAACCATAAGCCGTTTCATCAACTCTCTGAAACACTTCCCGGCGCCGGATCACGATTTCTCGATCCGACCCTTGCGTCGATCCGCGATCCGCGTCCGACGGCCGTTCTTCATGAGTTTGAAGCCGTGCGATCACCCGTCGGTCGTTCGTCCATTTCCCCGCTGACCTCGGCCGACGTCCGCAACCCACACACGCCATCAACGTCCGGTCTGTCTTGCGAGCCGCCATTGCCGCGTTCACGTTCGGTTTCGGCCCGTGCTTAACCCGTTGTGTTAAAGTCTTCCGAGATCCCATTTGGCGCGTGATTGCGATTTTCAAGCCTCCCTCGAGATCCGTGGCAATCACGCTCCAGTAGCACAGGATCGCGCCCTCGGCGAAATCCGACCCTCCCGGTTCAGGCGCGCCGCGTGTCGCGATCCCGGACAAGCCCTGCGATTCGAGACAAGCCGCTCACCGTTGCTAAGTTTCGACCACCCCGGCGGCGACAACGATGCCGTCATCCATGCTGTCTCCGTTCGGTCGAAAACCCGACGTCAATTTGCTGTTCCGCGTGTCATTTACACTTTAGCCCATTGAGGGCGGCGTTTTCTTTGCTTTAATCTTTTTGTCCCTATGCTTTATTTCGTTATGTGAGCTTTGATAATCATACATTGGGGACAATGTATGTTCTTGGTGTGGGGTGATTTTTGGTGTAGGGGAGTGATTTTGCAATATTAATGCTGGAAGTGTTATTTTGTTGCTTTTGTTGCTTTTGAATAGCATTCTTGGTTCGTGTTTTTATTTTATTTTATTATTATTATTTTTTCTTTTGTGAAATCATTTTGTTTCATTTTGCTCATCCTGAATGATTTTGGAGTTAGTGTTATTTTTCTTGGATGTGAGTTGAGATGCATGAATAGATTCGAGTTTTGATTAGCTTGGTCTTGGTTGCTTAAATGAATAACTCACCTTATTGATAGTTGATTCATTTGATGTGTGCATGATTTGATGGCAAATTCACCAATTTTGAAAAGTATTTGAGCCATGAGCAACCAGCATGCTCTAATTATTTTTGTTGAGTGAATATCGATCTTGTTTGACTATTCTAGAACTTGCTTTGTTATGCATGTTGAAGGCATTCACGAGTTTTATGCATTAAAATGATAAGGGCAAACCTCTTTCTATTTTTATTTCCATTTCTTTTTTTCTCCTTTAGAGATCTTTATTTGTTTTAATTTGTTACCTTTGTTTGATCATAACCATTCATCTCTCGTCCTAACACCCGTTTACCTATTTTTAGCCTTAATTTGAGAAGATTTTTGAACTCATTGTTTGGATATATTTTGTTGCTTTTGCTACCTTGAATAAAAGTTTCTCAATTACATCAAGTTGCATTATGCTTGAATAAAATTGTGCAAGATACATAAAAAAAAAAGAGATGAAAAAAAATGAAAAAAAAAAAACTCTTGACGACTTGAGTAGTAATAAATATTTTGATGTCATAAGGTTCATTCAATGGGTTTATTCTTCTCATTTTGGTCTCTTTTTTTTTCCATAGACCTTTCTTTTTCATTCAACCCATTTAGCCCCATTACAACCTTACTAAGACCCTTATATTTTTGTATTTAATTTATGTTTTGTGGTTGAGATGTGATATATGAGCAAGCTTATAGTAATAGCATTTTTTGATTTGATTTGAGTGCATGAATGATACCCTAAACACTTTGAGTGCATGGAGTGAAATCAATGAGAGGGCTATTAAATTTAATTGCATTTGGATTTTGAAAAGATTGTCTTGGTGGTTGAGTGACTTTATGCTAACTTCTGAGATTATTTGCTTTGAGATCCTTGTCTCTTAAATGTTGATTGACTTAGAATCCTTGAGGTGTGCTTGCTTAAGATCATTTTTGGATGAGTTGGGATGAGAATTGAGTGAAGATTTGAGATTATTTTTTTAGTTATATGCTTGAGGACAAGCATTATCTTGGTGTGGGGGAATTTGTTATAGTGCATTTCATGCTTTTGATTTTTGCATTGTTCTCACTTTAATATCAATGTTTTGCAATTAATAGTTGTAATTTACGTGTTTTTTATTTTTTAGTAGGTGCAATTTTATTGATTGGTCTTAAATTGAGTTACAAGATGATGTTTGAGGATGAAATAAGCTTCTGGAGAAATTGTTAATTTGAGGAAGAAGTTTGTTGATAAGGCGTAGGCGGCGGTCGATTTGAGAAGAAGTTTGTTGATAAAGGCGTGGGTGCGTGCTATCAAATTGCGGACTTAAACGTTTTTTATTTTTAAAATGTGTTTTATATTCTTATTACTCTTGTAATTTTTAGATAAGATTTTAGATATTTTTATCTTTATGCTTTTAAAAAACTATAAAAGGGGAGATAAAGAAAGGATTAGAGGAGAATTAGAATTGGATTATTAATATGTTTCATTTTTTAGGGTTTTCTCTTTTTCTCCAGAAGGAACTAAACTTATTTTTTGGTTGAAGGTTAATGAAGTTTTTGATTCGCAATTCTTGTGAGATCTTTAACGCTGATTTTTTAATTGTTTTATTCTTTTTGGGTGTTTGTTTATTACGAATTATTGTCGCGGCTTTTTGTTAATTAGATAATTGTACTTATTTAATTATCAAATTTGATCTGATGCCGATTAAAAAGATTACGTATGAAGATTTTGATGTTTATTAGCGAATACTTGTATGATCGCGTTGTGTTATGAGAATAAATGTCTAATTAAATCAATCGTATCGTTTGTTAATTAGGATTTGAATTAGTTTTGTTTGTCGATTGATTAAATGCGTTGTAGTATGCAGGATTGTGCATTGATTGAGAAATAGCGATGGTGGTACCTTGGTTATCGACTAGTCAGGAGAGATTGGTATAGAGTGTCTGTTATTATAGCAGTCTGTTCATGTGAGTAATGATTTATAGTTGTATCGATGATCGGTGGTGAATCGAAAGCTGAATTAATTCCTTGACGAGTTTTTCATTTTTGAATTCTGTGCTAAATTGCATTCTTATTAATTTAAATTGATTTTATTATTTTCAACAATCCCCCCAAGTTTACATTTTCATTTTTAATAAGGTTAATAATTCTACAGGTCTCGTGGACAGCGTATATTTCCGATGTTTATATACCCAATCTTGTTTAGAGTAGGTGTTCATATTCTTGGCTGCGTGCCTACGAGCCTTGTCGTCGTTCAGCAAAGGATTCACGAGTCCCCACGTGCCTTCATAACGACCTAAACCAAGCTGCTTTACATCTTTGCCGTTTCAACTCGAAGTGAGTTTGCATTCACCGACTCAACGACCTTTAATAAGGTGAGACGCAGTATCACTTTGATTACCTAGTGTATCCGAAATAGGCCAATATCCTTCTTACGACTTTTTTATTATAAAACCTTACATCAACATGTGGCGATCTATTACTAGTCTGCCATTTCTTCCTCAAACAACAAGGTTCAAAACGCCTGCTAGAGTTGATAGGACCTTGGAAGCGGTATTTGAGAGGTCGAGCTTGATGAGATGACTAGTGTTCTCATTGCCGACACCGTCCCATAAGCGACAATCAATATTTCTGTCTTCTTACGTCCTCCGTATGTATTAGGATCATAACGACCATAAGAAGTTTAAGCGTTTTAGGAACCTATACGTTAGAAAAATTTATTTGGCTTTAATTATGATGCGAAAAGTGGAATCGGAAGCTGTGTGGACCCGATTTAAGGCAATTAAAGTTGTGGAATGAATTTTCTATGTATATCAATCATGTATAATTAATTCATGCATATTGCTTAAATTTTGGTTCCTCAATGTAAGAAATTCCTCAAGGTATCTATTTTAATATACAAACTATTTTGGTTTATTAAATAGTGCCTATGTAACTATTTCTTTTTTTTTTTTTTTTGAATCTTTTAAAAAGTATCTATGCAACCATTTTTAAAATCAAATGAACCTCTGTGATCAATTTAATGAGAAAATAAAACCTTCTTATATCTCAACTCGTATAAGCTTTTAAGAAATCTTCAAGTGATAATATATTGTTATACTTTAACTATTTTTATATTTTTATATTGGGAAATTATCTACCAATAATGTTTGACTTTTTCAAAAATACACAATTCTTTTTTTTTTGCCTGAATTACACGAAGTTACTGATTCTTTGCATTTTTACTTATGCGTTGAGTTAAGATTCCGTTAGTTTTTTTAACAAAATAACTGTTTTGCCCCTCAAAATTAATGCTATAGGATGAAATTGTAATTTTACATTTGGGGGCAAAATCATCATTTTACTAAAAAAACTAACGGAATCTTAACGTCACAACGGAAGTGGAAAAGTGAAAAAAATTATAACTTGGGTGCAATTCAGCAAAAAGGAATTGTGTATTTTTAAAAAAGTAGAAAAAATCGGTGGTCGGTGAATAATTTATATTTTTATATGAAGCACATAAACAATTAGAATGCTTGCAATGACAACTATATGATACGCTTCTACTCGTTAAATTCAAGACCTCAATGTTTCTAAGTATTGGGCTGAGGCTCAATCATTGGTGACAAGTTGTTGCTGGAAGTCCCATCCCTCGCAAGGCCTTCAATTAAAAGGTCCACTAAATTTTTTGGCATGATCTCACAATGTCAATTATGATTACGGTATCAATGACCAATTATTTCACATAACCATATCTTAATACCAATATATCTTGAGTTGTCACTTGCGATTTGGTTACGTGCATTAAACAGAGTTGTTTTACTATTGTATGGATATATGTATGGGAGGCATTATTGGTTTGGGTTAAATAGGAATTCTGTGTCTTGATTGATAATTTCAGTTCATTGTTGATCTATTAACCTAGAGTCAAATATTGATCCTGGAGTGGCTCGATGGATTGGATTGCTTGATCCAGTCATAAATAGATTTGGATTAACAGATCACTATTCAGTGGAACCCATAATGAGTTCATTAGGATTATGATTACATACAAAACTCAAATGCCCTCCAAATTAAGTGCACGCAACACCAATGAGACCGTTTATAGATTCTCAATGGGAGTAATTATATACATAATCGACCTTAAGATATCTTGATTACATATAAATATCTAGCTTATGATCTCTATGTACTATTAAGATTGAATGACTATAAAATTATCTGGGAAATATGCTGCTGAACACTGTTATTTTGAAGGATAATTTCCAAGAAAAGTAACACAATCATCAATTTGATAACTGCAGAAATATGTTAGTTATATAAATCTCTACATCGTGGGGCCGCTAATCTAATTTGTTGGTAAAATTTTGAAGTGGAAAACGATAGTTCCGGAGTTGAAACCCTGCACATAAAATATGGAGGAAATTTAGTTGCAATTATGTTAAAAATAATAATAATAATAATAATAATAATAATAATAATAATAATAATAATAAATCACTTTTTAAAAAATTCATATCTCGTAGTGTACCGTTACCAAAACAATTAACCATGCTGATCAATAATTAATTGGCACATTAAAAGTTTCTTGTGTGAACCAATCAAAACAGTTTCAATTATTCTTATTGGCATAATACAAGTTTCATGAATTTCAGGAATCACAAATAACTTAACACCATCATTTAACCCCTCATCGCGCTCTACAAATAAAAAGTATTCAGAAAAAATAATAAATATGGAGTAGTTATAATCCAAATTATAGATATTTATCCAACAGGACTACAGAGTAATTGAAATTAATTGTAACGCCTATGGCCAAAACTTGGACCCAATGTGCTTTCATAATCAAAATTGAAACCTATAATTATATTCAACTTGAATCTGAATCAAATGAGCAAATGGGGGCAAATGCCTCGTCTAGACTCTAAGCATGAAACAAATAATCAAATTGTCTGACTCCGAAAATAAGCTCTTGAAACATCACTCACAAACCCATCTATTAACATATATAAAATTTTCGGTACTAAAAAGAGAATTTGTGTAAATAGTATGAGAGAAACAGCAAGCCTGAAGGCAGAGTGAAGAACAAGCATACGAACCTCGTTTCTTAGAATCATCCTCATTAGTCATGAGAGGTCACTATCACCGGCATAGGCATGCTGCCGTTTGCTTCTGCATCCTCATTGCGACTATTATTTGGCTTATGAACCTAAAAGACACAAATTATCAAAGATTTGATATCCGTACTCATTTGGCCATGCATACAAATTAATAAAGCAATCTTTTAGAGACGTCATACGACTAAATTATTAACTAACACAATGCAATCAAACAATCTTTATATTTCCTTTTCCACAATATTGC